>JAULBZ010005408.1:0-13456 GCA_032360805.1 Neoturris breviconis | reverse complement strand
AATTTTTGAACTTTTGATTAAATTTATTGATATTTTATGATTTATTAGACATCTTAGACCAAAATTTAGAAAAAAAATTTCCAGACCTTAGTTCTCCTTTAAAGAAAAAAAATACTTACATTTGCGAGTCTCATTAACATTCTCTGGAAAACATCAATCGTTTCATCTTCTATATGATCAATTAGTTCATCATCATAACCTATCAAAACATAAACATTTTACAATACACAATAACAATGCCAAGATATTCTTTAGATATTTCTTTATCTTTGAAAGACATTGTCTCCCAAGTTGGTAAAAACTTGTTCAAAGTCAGCAGTAAAGATGCTAGAACAACATCTAGCATCTTTACTGTGGAGTTTGAACAAGTTTTTGCCAACTTGGTATGGTTTCAATGGATAACTATAATGTCACTAGCTACAGCTATCACAATGATTAAAAATATTTTTATTATAAAGTAAATGGCACTTACAGAATTAACTATAGGTCTTACGTTTAATTTAAAAAAATAGCATACTTACGCATTATATAGGCATCCTTTATTGCTTCCAGTTCCTGGAAAACAATAAACAATTACTTAGCTTTTATTGCTTTTAACCATTCAAGAGGCCTATTATTTCTGTACCTCTCTTCTGATTCCAAACAATAGTATTTGTAATTCGATTCAAGAGTGAAGAGATTTAGTAAACAAAATGTCCAATGAACTCATACACTTTATGTTTTAAATAGCAACGATATTTCTGATGGAAATAATTATTATTACTTACTTTGTTATTCCTTGTGCACATGATTTCACATAAAACCTCTGGATCTTTATGTAATCCCTATGAAATAAAAAGTTAATGATTTAAAGAATGACCTAAAATTGGCTGCAATTTAGCCTCCAAAGATGATCCTCCACAAAGGAATGCCAATGTGAATTCAGAAGCCTGTATAATTATATGCTTTTAATAATGATGGTAGTTTTACTCTTTGAAGGTGGGTGCTTATTTCAAAGTCAAGAAAAGTAGCTATTCACAATAAATAAAACCCTGTATAGTTTATGCTAGTTCCCAAAACGTAACTGATATCTTTATAAAGGTGCTAGTTCTGTTTAAGAAGTACATGCATCTGCTAAATACTTGGAATATTTGTGCTAATTTAAACTTTTTTCATGAAGGATAGGTCCTTATTCAAGTATTGTAAGGGTGCTTATCCAAAATATATCAACGTTTATTTCAAAGCTTGGTTCATAGGGTGGGTGCTTATTCGGGTGTGAGCACATATTTAGATATGGGCATTTAATTGAAAAAATAAGAATAAATAAATTTTTATGCATTATTCCATCTTATTTGACTTCATCATATTGATATATAATACTCAGAATTGAAGAAAACTCAAGGAGAATAGAAACTGATAATTTTTGAAACCATTACATTGCTATTACTGACATTTCATATGTGCTCATAATTGTGAGTCTTCTTTTTGCAAGAGAAATTATTTTCACAAAACAAATTATCAAATAAAAGGTTCAATGTAAGCCATATTCATCTTTCAAGTGCTAAAACAAGGTATTTTATGCCCACAAGACATTGCTTGTAGATTTTAATAAGTGTGAATAGAAGAAATGGCTAAACTTCAAGTTTCAATAATATCTCCAATAATATCTTGACCAACTTACACATTGGAAAGTAAAGGCCATTGGCTCTTGGTACAGGTACAAATAATTTACATAAAACATTTACAATGGTAATAAACTCAAACATAGTGTAGCCCTTTGAAACTCTCATGCGACACTTTCGTTATTGAAGTATTTGTCTCATTCCGCCAGAACAGTGTCCAGAAAAATATAATTCTATCAATATGGGTTTATACTAACTTTCAAAGCATCCCAAAGACACATAGCATCAAATTCACAGGTAGGAATCATCATATAAGATATAACACTGGCTACATCAGCTGGTAAGGTCTTACGCAGGTCCAATAATAAACTCTAGAAGAAAAACAAGAATTTAGAAAATAAATATTACAAAAAAATGTATATTTCTTATCATCTGTATATTATATGAAATGTTCAGTGATATTAATTTTAATCAAGACGACATGACATTTTATATGAAATCGTTTATAAGAGATGTCTCTCTGAACACTTTTAATTTTTATAACACGCTAGGTTAAAGTGCCAGCAGGATCAGAGTGTGGTGTGAGTTTAAATCTCACTAAGTTACAACTTAAGTTGCGTTGGTCCAGATGCAACTTTTATTTTTAATAAAACACACCTGAAGATACTCATCTCTATATAGTTTTCTTATCCATCTTCGATTATCACAATTATACGAAATAATCAATTCAACCGCTTCCTCCAACTCAAGAGCTGAAAGAGAAAATAAACAATAAGGTGCATGTGAGGTAAAACTAAATCAAAGGTGCAGTATTTAAAATAGCCCATTAAACCAAGTCAAAGTTAAACCTAAGCACATAAATATGATTGGCGTAAACACATACATTAGTGTTTGAAATGTCTTTATTAAGATGATAAAGTTCAAATAAACAAATGGAACACCTTTTTCAAAGTAAAATTTTGTCAGGTCACTGTGGAAGAGAGTAGTGAAATTTTATATCAAGGATAAATGCCCAAATCTTACATGGTATTAGGATTTCATATCCTTATTAAGTTAATAAAGTTTCAGGTCAAATAAACAATTGGAACACCATTGTCAAGGTAAAATTATGTCAAGTCACTATGGAGTGGAGGAGAGTAGTGAAATTTCATATCAAGGATAAAAACCCAAATTTTACATGGCGTTAGGATTTCATGTCCTTCTTAAAATGATAAAGTTTCAGGTCAAATACACATTTGGAACACCTTCATCAAGACATAATCACATTAAATCACTGTGGAGGAGAGCAGTAAAATTTCATATCATAGCCTGAAGCAATGCTCAAAAGTCACTCATTCACAGTGGATAAAAATTGGAGACTCTCATTATATTTCATAGCATTATGATACACTAAATAATATAATTTAGTTTTATAAAATATATTATTGCGCTGTTTTGTTCTGTGGGACCATTTAAGATAAGTATATATATTAAACATAATAATTACAGTTTAACATATGAATAAAAATATGGCATCTACTAGCAGTAATCTTTTAGACAACGAAACAATACAATAGAAAATCTTTCTTTGAATGAATGCCTTTCTATTATTAAAGAAATCTTCCTCTGTTGAATCGTGTATTGTTATTATATTTCTAATTTTTAATTGAGAGTAGTTAATATTGCTATAAAAATGGAAACTTCAATTCTTAAAATTTAAAAATATATTTTTTGTAAAAAATATGACTTATTATCTGAAAAAATTGAGGAAGAAGCTTCCCCAACGTACAAAATGTCTGCCAAAAAAGGTTTATGATCAAAGTCTCATAGAAAATTAAAATGTTAAAAAATGTCTAAGTTTCCACTTCTCCCCTTATCATCTGGGTGACATTCCGGTGGATATCGCCACAAATGCTGGTGCCAAGTTTCAAAATGTTAGCACTTTGAGAACCTGGTCTTTTAAAAAAAGTGGACCGCCGTTGTCGCAAAGTGATAGCAATAGCCCATCCAAACTTTGTTTGGTGGGCTAAAAACCATAAATAAATATTAGAATGATAGAGGATCATATAAATATATTAGAATTAGAACATCTTAAGCTTATTTGAAATATGCAAATAATATTTCAAGGAACAAAGTGAAGAATCTGACAATGTACAGTTTGATTTATTATGGTTATAATCTAAACTACGCATGCATAGATATATTTTACCACCATATTCGCTCCATGGAAATCAGGCTTTACAGTGTAAATCATAATTTATACTTTTTTCTTGTTCTTTACGCTTCACTTAAAATTATAAATCTGATCCCTCTTAAGCTTGATATCCACTGAGCAAAAGGTTTTATATAAAAGTCAAAAGAAGACATTCCATTGCTAGAAACTGACGTCACTGAAAAATCAGTAAAATGAAAAATACCTTCATTCTTTTCCAGTGCTTCATGGATAATAACAGCATCTCTTAACAACCTGATTTTACAATTATTGACATCATTATTATCAAGGACAGGATCAGGCCTTAATGGTGGTAAATAATCATACATTGATGATGATGGTCGGGCACGATCTCGCCTACGACCAAATTCATCTAATTCTGAACCCGAATCATACTGTTTCTTTGAATCAAAGTCTTCCGGAGTTTCATGACGTAAATTCGAATATTTTTCAAGTAATGTTTTATGTTCTTCCTCTTTGTTTTCATCAGAATCGCTATCATCTTTTTTATCGATTTCATTCAGAGTATTTTCATTTTCTGAATTTTCATGCATATATTTTTCATTTAAGGAAAAAGGTATTTCTTCTTTCTTACTGTCTGATTCTTTCCCACTATCATCCACATCACTGTCACCCATATCCCTTACTTTTCTTGCAACAAATAGTCGTTCCTCACCATCATCCTTTTCCTCATCTGAACTGTCCTTATTTTGATAATCTATATAATATATTTCTGGTTTTGAGGAGTCATGCTCTATATCTTCCGCTTTTTCATTCTTCTTCTTAGCTAAATCATTTTTAAGTTTCTTTTTTCTTTTTTTCTCATCAATTAAAACATATTCCCCATTTTTCTTTCGTTTATAGGTACCAGCCTTACCATCTTTGACAATACAAACAGGTTCAGCATCTGAGCTTTCACTACTTTGACTAGCGAGTCTGTCTATTCTGAAAATAGTTGAAGGAGGTACAAAAGTCTCATCCAAATCAGTCATGTCTTTGAAAACAGGTCCAGGAGGTGGGGTTGGTCGAGTATCTATTATAAGATTCTAAAAATATATAAATTACAAATAAAATCTAATGTTTTCAGTTGTATAGTCATTTTATATGATGGTTTCTATTTTTGTTTTACTTAGGAGCTTTTTACACTAATGAGACAGTCATTAGTGTAAAAAGCTACTAAGTAAAAAAAAATATAGAAACCATCATATAAAATGACTATACAACTGAAAACATTAGATTTTATTTGTAACTACACCCCATCATGGGCTGTAAATATAAAACTATATTCTTACTCACATTAGAGATGACCAACAAAAGAAGTGAGACCAGAATAAGCAGGCCTAATACTACCAATTTATTTGGTCTCAATAATACTGTTCTATAAGGAGGTACAACAACATTTGTATTAATTTAGGTAGTATTGTCAAATAAGGAAAACAGTCAGAATGTGTTTAGATAATTCGATGAATCTCTGTGGCAACTGTAATCATCGGTGTGAAGAAGAGTACTAAATCAACAAACTTTGTGGCCATAATTATTGGGTAAATAATTTACTCAAGCAAATGTTTACCTCATCTTCTAACATTGGTGTCATCCTTTCATATTCATCAGGTGGAGGAGATGGTGTGATAGATGGTGCTGGTGATGTATTGGTAATTGATTTTACTGAAGATGATCCATCAGATGAAGACTAAACATTAGTTTTAACATTCAAGCCTCAAAATAACGGTCAGGCATCACCTGTTGAAGAGTGCTTTTTTAGTACAAATTCCAGCTTGAAAGCTGAAAACTGTACTCAAAAAAACTCCTCCACAGGTGATGTCTGACTGATATATTGAGGCTTAATAAATATTCAACAAAATGTTACAATTACAGATTACAGTATCTATTTTGCCGAAGTAAAAACAGAACAAACAAATCCAGTATCACTGTTATTAATTTGTATTAGGTTCTACCTGAGATTTGCCCAAAAAAAACCCCATTTTTCCAGGTTCCGTGGAAACCCTTTTAAGTCTTGGGGATGGGCCCATTTGTGTCTACAGGCCATACATCTGGAACTACTAATGATAGTGCAATGAACAATACTTAATCATGTTATAAAAAAAATTTTTTTTAAAAAAACAAACATTTTTTGATGACATCTGGATTTGTGACCAAACTTAGCAGAATTTATTTCTTTATAAATCCACTAGTACCTGGACAGATTGTTGATATGTTTAAGATGTGGAAAACTTTAATTTATGAAAAAGAATTTCACTATGACATCATTCATGACGTCACCTAATATGAAAGAATTCTTGATTCGTAAAATACCACCTCTGGTCTTTAAATTACTCAAATCTCCTCTGTAAAATATACAAACCACCTGTAATAAATAATTGCACAGGGATTGTTATTGCAATAATTGATTCATTAGTTTGATGTATTGCAATAAATTTGAGACCTCAATAAATACTTCAAAGAATATAATAAATACTCAATAAATACCTCAAAGAATTCTGAGTACTCATCATCATCATCATCATCATTACTATATGCATCAGGAGGTGTCTAAAATAATTAGTACATGAACTCAAACATTGCCAAGTGCAATTAATGTGTTATTTCTGGACATAACATTTACGAGTCTGCAGAAATAATGAATCCTAACGAATCTCTAATTGTATGAGGATACCACATATTATTACTTGCTAATCACACCCTTACTCATCACAAAGAGGAAAAATCTTGTGTTGCTTTGTTTTTTGCTACAGCTACTTTTTCTTTATTTTTTCTTGCTTACGTTCTTTGTACACTCTTAATAATGGACGTTTCATAAACATTTCATAAACATTTATATTTACATGTATCGCTCATTTCAACTTGAAATTTGTAAGGTCAAAGTACAAAAGTAATTTTCATTAGTGAAATTACAGATTAATATCACTCCCAAAAAAATCACGAATTTCACCCTAAAAAAGCTTGCAATTGATTGTTCGTTTAGAGTGAAATTCATTTAGGGGTTCATGTTAAAGCTGCCTTATATAATATTATATACCAGATGTACCTACCTGCTAGATAGATTAATGTAATTCAAACTTATTATAGCATTGTTGAAATACTCGCACGGGTGCATTATTAGGGATTTTCAAAATGTAGTTAAAATCTACTGTTTTGCTATATTTAGCAAAAGCATCATTATGACGTCATAAAATCTAAAAAAATGTGCAGATTGTGCTGAATTAGCACAATTAGAAGTTTATTTTGACGTATCCGACGGCTGAAAATGATAAACCTTCAAATTACCTTTTAAAATGCAGAAGTTTAAATGTTTGGCAGATAACACCCATCAAACCCCGATTGGTTTTCTGGATTTTTATTGGTTTTAAGCCTATGACGTCACATTTCGTAATCAATGATATCATTTTTGGCCAAACTTTTTTTCATATTTAAATTCCTCTCAAAATGTTAGATTAGAAAAATAAAACTCGCAAGAAGCAAAATTAAAAAGAATCCTAAAGAATTTTGACAGTAAAGCAGTACATCTTTCGCCTTAACATCGTCGAGTAAGCTTAATTTCCACTAGGTGAAAGATTTATCACAAAGTCAAAAGAAGACAATCCATCCACATGTTGTGTGACATCAATTTCTACCAATGAAATGAATATCTTCTTTTGATTTTCACATGAAATTTTTCACCAATTGGAAATCAGTCTTTAAGTATAAAGTAAATAAAGGTGTTGCAAGCATTAGTTTCTTTCCTTATGAAGGACATTTGACGTGGCATATACCTACAGGTATTATTTACCCTTATTTCAGCCATAATTGAAGGAGACCTAAATCTAGAACCACAACCACACTTATACACACTGCTCATATAATTAAAAGTTGTATTCTTGATGTTAGTTCTCCTTTAAATAGCTTGTCTGATTGTAAATGCTTACTTCTGGTCTTTTAATTTTATTACGATGAAGAATATGATTCTTTATATATTGATGCTTTTGATAATGTTTGTTCTAAAAAAAAAGTGAAAATGGGGAGAGAATAATTTGGCTAAACAAATATAAATCATGAATTATTATGTACATTTCATGCATAAATTGTATCCAAAAAACTGTGACAAATATATTAGCTATAAATGATTTTAAATGAACTGAATATAAATCCATATAACTAATCCAATATGGAAGACAATACAAATTGAGGATTAGGTTGTTGGAGGCCCTGCTTATGAAACTGGTTTTCTCACACCTTGCTTAAAAAAACACCAAACCTCCAAAAATGCAAAACTCAAAATAAAAACAAATAATTGCTGTAGAAGAGCTACTTTTGAGCATGATTTAGGCTATCAGTGGTTGAAATAAGAGCAAATAATCACTACAGAGGAGTGATTTTTCAATATAGCATCAGGCTATAATGCCTGAACCTATGCTCAAAAACCTCTCCTCCACAGTGATTATTTACTCTTATTTCAACTACTGGGATATGCTCAAAAATCACTCTTCAGCAGCGATTGCTTTTATTTAAGTCAGAGCTACTTGATTCATTAAAGGGTTCAAAATGCGCTGGTAGTTGGTTTGCAATATTTTTTACTGTAACACTTTTCTCTGTTGTTATTGAGGTATTCCTTTATTGACAAAACTAGCAGAGATTTCTTCACAGTTTAGTTGGCTTGTAATTATTTCAAATGCAGAATAATGATTTCCCAAACTACTAATTTATCAAAATTAATTAATACTAACATATTGAAATAACACTAACACAGTTAATATAGGACAGTTAAGAACAGTATGGGACACACCAACTAATAACTAACCATGTTATCTCGACTGTATTCAGACCTGATAGGTCTAACTGTGGATGGTCTTAATCGCTAAAAGTGTACAATAAGTAATGTAATTAGGGACTATCTCCAAAATTAGTTACCAGGGGAAGAGTGCTGAATCAATGATCTTGCAATTGATTGGTTTCTTCGTCCCGAAGAAACCAATCAATTGCAAGCTCATTAACACTCTTCATCATAGATTAATTTTTCTCAAAATCATAGAATTTAACTTTTTTAAAGCTGCTAAGATATCTGCTTTTGGTAACGAATTTTGGAGATGGCTCCTTATATGCTCTACTAAAACTACAATTGATAACAATATTCATTTAGAAGAAATTCTCAAATTTCTTTAGTGTTCTCACACCTGTCTAGAAATTTATTTTGCGCAACTGTTTGGTATAAACAATCGGCACTTAAATAATCAGAACTAACTTAAAATAACGGCTTTATACTGACATATATTAGGCCAAATTGACTTAATATAACCAACTGTAACTTGCCAAATTGAAGACATTTATGACTGAGAGATATTTTAATATTAGGAATTTTAGTCTTTTGCTAATAGATGGATAGATATGCCTGAACGCAGTGAACGTCCTCAAATTTAGATTCTCAGATACAAACCTCAAGATAATGATTGGAAATCACCTGTAGAGAAGTGTTTTTTGAATACAGTTTTCTGCTGCAAAGTTGAAAACTGTACTCAAAAACACTCCTCCATAGGTGATCAGACATCACAGTTATCTTTAGGCACAAAATATATCAATCTATCAAAAATTTCATACCAATCTAGGATCCCGGGGAGCTTCTTTTTTGTTTCCATAGACTTTGGATGTGGCTGGTCTTTGATTGGTTGGAACCCCTCCATTAGATCTCTCTTTCGAAGTTAATGGTCTAGTTCTTTTATAATGATCTTCTTTCATCGGAACATTAGATCTCTCTTTAGAAGTTAATGGTCTAGTTCTTTTAAAGTAATCATCTTTCACTGGAGCATCTATTGTTCCAGCGGACCTTTGTTTTGATGTTTGTGGTCTTTGATACGATGCTGGTTTAGATGTTTTAGGTCTCGATGGTGTAACATAATTATTCTTTTTAACAGCATATGGATGTTGTTTAGGAGTTGTTTGTCGCTCTTTTGATGTAAGTGGTCGTTTCCGACCTGGTTGTGCCCTTGGTACTATAATGCTTGTTCTAGTTGATGGAGGTTTAGCAGATGCAAAACGTACAGTTGGTGGTGGAGGAGAGTGTTGTCTGTTGTAAGTTCTAAATGTTACACAGAAATAGTTCTTTAACGATATTTACAGATTAATAAAAGTAAAAGGCATGCAATTTAACGAAGCTCTTAATTAAATCAACCATCTTCTATATGCAGAGAATGGATCTTCTATCTTCTTCTGCAGAGAATGGATCTTCTATCTTCTTCTATCTGCAGAGAATAGAATCAACAAACTTTAAAGGAGTGTATCATGAGTGCGAAAGGATGTGAGGTCCTGAATATTAAAATAAAATATTACTGTTCCTATGGAGTTCATGTCATTGGCTGAGTGCTGGTGATTAGTCGGTATATAATTACATTTTTTCTATTTCAACCTTGTGTATTTAATTTTGATTGGAATTGTAGATTAATTTTTTGCATTGTCATCTTACCTTATTTGGTAAAGTTTTTTAAAATAATTGTATATAAGTTTTTGAATTTCGTTGTACAACGTAGTATTGATAATGACCTATGTATAGGTCGAAAACTATACGGATGTGTCGATAAAAACACTTGTGTTTTTATTTTATTTTTCAACGTTACTGTTCCTGTTTTCCTTTAATTGTAAGAATTTTTACAGTTGGAACTTGTCTAAAGGATCTTACCAAGCTACTTGTTGCACCATTTTAACAAGTTCAAGTCTGAATTTAACTGTTGGACATCACCTGTTGGGTAAGAGCTGAACACTCAAAATACTCAAAAACACTCCTCAACAGGTCTGGCAGTTATATTCAGGCTTGCAAGTTGGAGAAGTAAATTACAAAGCAGTCATTAACATAGGTTAAAATACTCTGGTATGCTGGTTATCCATAAAATATGTATACTTAGCTTAGGGATCGTCTCAAAAATAGAATCTACAGACGAGAGTACTAAGTCAATGATCTTGCAATGGATTGGTTTCTTTGTACCAAAGAAACCAATCCATCACAAGCTTATTGACACAGATTCATTTTTGTTGAATTTTGTCAATTTTAGTTGACTTATCCCTAACAAAAAAAGTTGGTTTTGGAGCAAAATGTTTGAGATGGTAGCTTTTTAAAACAGAATTTATTCTGAATACATTATGCTGGGATTAAAATAACTTTCAGTCAGACAGAAAAATATCCTGAAAAATATCTCCTCTTCAGTGATATGTAACCATCATTTTAAATTTTTTAAACTAAGTTAAACAAATACAGAATGTTGGTATAGAATAAATAGACTAAACAAGTAGTAAAAACGTGCCGATAATGACCACTTACTCATTAAAATCTGGTTTTCCAACTGGAACACCTTCAATAGCATGTAACTAAAAGGAGAATCATACATTTATACAAACCCTAAAATTACTGCCAGATATCATCTGTGGAGGAGTATCTTTCATTCAGCTTTGAAGCCGAAAACTATACCCAACTTCCTCCACAGGTGATGTCCATCAGCAGGGGTTAAAGTGACTGCTGGCCATCACTGTGAGGATACATTTTTTAGAAGATTTCAGCCAATTTAGCTGAAAATGTAAAACATCTCTCCTCCAAAGTGATAACTGGCCAATATTTTAACCCCTGCAACAGCAAATTTAAGGCTTGTATGTAATCTCAAAATTTAATTTACAGAAAATAAATTTGAATCTTAATTAAAGTCAATCTTAAGTTTTTTACTAGAGCTAGGATTTAATGAATGACAGTGATTGATTTGTGGGGTGGTGATATCTGACAGTAGCCGGAGTAAATAATCACTGTGGAGAAGGGATTTTGGAGCATAGCTGCAGGTTTTGTAGCCTGAAGCTATGCTTAAAAATCACTCCTCCACAGTAGTTATTTACTGTAATTCCGATCAAAGATATGGCAGTAAAATCATTTTGATTGATTCCAGGAATAGTCCGATCAAAGATATGGCAGTAAAATCATTTTGATTGATTCCAGGAATAGTAGCAACAAACATTTTTGTGAGATTGGCATTTTCACCCTACATAATGGACACAGTTTCACATAATCCTTGTATTGGAGCATTCCATATGTAATGGTTGATTATTTTTAACTCGATAATACACTTAGTCTTTCTGGTTTGTACTTTTCATCAATTAAATTCTTACAAAGCTAAAATAGATTTGAAAATAAAAATAAGTATGTACCCGATATTGGTGCAATAGATAATCATGCTCTCTCCACTTTTTATCCAACAGAAGGCTACTAGGTAAAAAGGCTTTTGACGTTCTAAACGATGACATAATTAACACCCCAGATTTAGTAACTAATCAGTCTTCATTAAAGCATTACTTTCTCATGAATATTCTTCTAGACTTATATCATAACACTATAAATAGAGAATAGTAAGTATTTCTGTATTTTGTTGGTTAATCAAAAACTTAAAATAACTATTGGAAATGATCTGTGGACTTGAAGCTTTAAAGCTGTAAACTACCCTAGAAAACATTCTCCCATATGTGATATCTGGCAGTTATTTTCAGGTTTGGTTAACGACAAACTATTAAGTCGTTCACTCAAAACATTTCAATATTCAAGCCTCAATATAACTGTCGGACATCTTGGAAGCTGAAAACTATGTTAAAAAACGCTCCTCCACAGGCAATGTATTAATCAATGTTACTAATCTAGAAAAAGGGTTCTATGAAGTAAATTAATTCAGAGTCAGTCTTACTAAACAAACCAACAGACAATAAAAATCAACGCACAGAAAGCAAAAATTCTGTTCATAAACTATTATATTCTGGAAAAAGCCTGAATGATTTTCAAATTTTTATATAGAAAGTTACGCACTTTGTCTATGTTTATAATACCTATGAGTGCTCACATTAAAATTGGAACTAGATAAAAAATTAAATTATAACAATAAACAGTAAAATAGGGTTATATAAGGGACCGTCTTAAAAATAAAATTTACTGAGGAGAGTACTGAGTCAACGATATTGCAATGAATTTTGACCTAACACACTTCTGCACAGATTCATTTTTATTGAATGTTGATAATTTTAGTTGATTTATCCTTAACAAAAGAGTTTGTTTTGGAGCGAAATCTTGAGATGGTCTCTAAATAATAGCAATCAAAGAGATAATTAATCTCAAGCATTCTTCTTTTCAAAATTAAAAGATTCACTTTAACAAATATATAATACAAGATCTATGTTAAATATCAAGACACAACAACAAGCTTCATCACAAGAAGTACACTAACTGCATAAACAATCATTCCTTCTGTTTACAGTCTCCATTTTTGCAACCTAGATACAATATCATCACTTTTCATCACTTAATATTGAATAAAATATTCATAAAAATGATATGAATGGTTGAGTATTGATGGAAAATGTCGATACAGAAAGTTTTAATTATTCATAGCGAGTAAATCTATTTTTTACTGAATGAGGAATATTTTATTTAAATTACATGTTAACTGTTATACTGGAAAATAATTCATATAGAATTCAGTGTCTGGTAAACTATACTTAAAGGCCATACAAACTTCTTAAACCCAGGGCAGTCATTTTGGAATGTAAGCAAACAAAATAAGCCTTTTTGCTTTGTAAGCAAATGTATAAACCATGCTTTTGATTAGAGTTAATGTAAATACGATGTTTGGGCTGTATTAAAGCATTAAAATCTTCAGAG
>JAULBZ010005407.1:0-13457 GCA_032360805.1 Neoturris breviconis | reverse complement strand
AGTCTTTTTGCCTAATTTGAAATTCGGAATTTTTGCACAAATTTCACCTTGTCCACAGTATATTTGGCCAGGATTGTGGCTATTTAGCCTATATGAATAAACGTTTGTTTAATTAGAATGTAGACTAGTGCTGAAAAAGAAGGCAGAATGTAAGCGAGAGATTTCGTCGTTTTTTACCCACGTCAACTTACGACTCCGCCCGCCGAATAGGACATTTGTCTCTGGCTAGCAGATTTCAGTTTTTGTCTTAATAATTTATTGAATAAGTTACAACTATCCATATATTCATAAATATGAATCAACGAAACAATAATTTATAAAATTTATTATGATAAATATACACCACAAGCACAAGTAGCTAATATACCATGTGACTTTTGTAGCTATTACAGCAAAGGCGTAGCGGTGAAAACTTTCTACGAAATAAATAAAAGTGCGGCATGAAATTAAACTACCTTTACGTTAGATTTCTACGATAGGCGTATAATTGAATTTTTCAAGCATCTCGGTTTGTTGACTTAAGCGAGGTTTGCATTTATCGGTTAGAAATCATTCCGAAAAGAATTAGTCACCGGAAAGGCCTTGTATTTCTATTGTTTCTGGTCTAATCCAATACACTCATTGGAATAAATTCGTTTTGCTTGTGGCGTTGAAATGAAATCATTCCGGCTTTGCACTAGATAAGTGTCTACACTTGAAAACGGAATGGGGTCCGAGAGCTAACAGATTTTCCAAAAGTTAAAATTAGCATAAGCCTCACATGAACCTCAACTGAAATTTACTAATGCTTTTGCTGTAGTGTTGAAACTTTCCAGAAAGTTAGATCAACACTTAATTAACAATTTTTTTGATGACGTCATTACTCACGACGAAGTCATAGCGGGAAAACAGCTGGTGCAAAAGAAAAATGTTTTTTAAACTATATACCAAAATGATTTTCAAGCAAAAATAAAAAGAAAACCTGTCGAAAATATGGTTGCTAAGGGAAAATAATCTCTAGTGCTCAAAAAAAATTAAAAATAATCCTACATAAATTGCAGTAAATGTCACAAAAGTAATATAAGCCATTCATTCAAAGGTTATGTAAAAAAAGGTTTAGCAGGGGGGGGGGCGTTAAACAGTACCATGGGAATAGGTAGATTCCATACTCGCCTCTTCTTTTACACCCCGAGAAGGAGCATTATAATATGTTGTAGGATTACCCTAACCCTTAGAGCAAAAGCAAACACTTGTTTAAAGTCCGCTGTAAAGAAGTCAGAACAACATTTTCAATGTAGTTCTAGCATCGTTACCGCGGACTTTGAACAAGTTTTTGCACAATGAGAACTAATATCTTTACCTTATAGCAAGGAACCTACAGACACACGACGCCGGATAAGCGTTGAAATAACATCAAAACAATGTCGCCATCCGACGAGATGTGGCATGTTCAAAATCTGCAGTAAAAACGCTAGGCCTACGTTGAAGACATTATTCGAGCGTCTTTACTGTTGTCTGTGAACAAGTTTTTGCCGATACAGATAATTTATACATGTCATTGCTGCTTATGTTTTTTATTTAATAGACAATAGCTAAACAAAATAACAAAGTGGGAAAAAACTCGTTCAAATTCCGCATTAAAGACGTTAGAACAACGTCTTCACGTTTAAGTGTCTTTACTATACTTTAAACAAGTTTGTGCCCAATAAATATCCACTAGAACAATTCACACGCAGGATTATTAGTAAATAATTTTCACAATTACATGAAAACAATTCACACGCAGGGTTATTATACTTTTCAAAAAATACATGAAAACGAGGTGTTGGCAGCTCAAAGTAGAACTTGTTGCAATGCAATACCTCTCTTTTTGTGCAGTACAAAAAGTTATTTCATATTTTATGTATTTGTGAATTGGTCTCTTACTTTCTAGAAACCGAAAGCTAATGTCTCTGACTTTATGCTAGAAGCTACTAGATTCAAATAAATTAAACCCAGTGGAAAAATACTTGTTCAAAGTCAGCAGAAGAGACGCTAAAATAACGTTTACAACATTGTTCTAGCGTCTTTACCGCAAACTTTGAACAATTTTTTGCTCAGTGGAAAATGTTTCTTCGAAGAAGGGTTTCTATGATCTTTCAATTCATTGGTTATTTACGTAGAATAAGAAAAAGCAAAGTTTTAGATCGGTGACGTACTACACAACACAGAAAGTATTTTTGTTGTATTTACACTGGGGCGCGACATTGGATCAACGTCGCTACGCCGCTTTTACATTGTTTTGACGTTGATCCGACGTCGGGTGACCGCTGGGTAGCTACAAAGAGCTGTCTTTACTTTTACAAATATCCCTACATACATTTGTTTTGATCATCATGCACTGCAGATTACGGAATGAACGTTCTTTTTGATTCGTCACACTGCAAAATATAATCTGTATGACGTATATTGTCATTGCAGAGAAAGTAACCCAGTACTCATATGCCGTCGAATAAACGTCGAAGCATTATCAAGGCGATGTTGTTCCAACATTTGACGACGTCATAGTTGGCAAAAACTTGTTTAAAGTCCGCAGTAAAGACGCTAGACCTTGTTCTAGCGTATTTAATGCTGACTTTGAACATGGTTTTGCACACGGAATGTGTTTGATGGGAGTCTTGTTAACCAGTGGGTACGCAACGTCTAACCAAAGTCACTTCATTTTGACGTTGATGAAATGCGGTCGTATTTCTGTATTTTCTTTATGGAGATATAGGATGTAGTTCTTGTCTTCCATCTTTCCTGAATGATAATCTCTCAAATTCTTGAGCAGTTGTACTAAACGTACCATTTTGACGTGATGTCAATTTATCTTCGTAACTAGTCTGGCTATAATATGATTTCTTCCGTTTCATACAATTGAATTGTTTTCTTAACATATGCATAAATGTTTTTCTCACTGGTGGTGATAAAAAGATATAAATAAACGCATCGGATACAAATCCAAGAGAGTATGTGAAACTTATGATTACATCCCATATGTACGGTAGTCGTTTACGAAGTAAGAAATAATAAAAGTACAACTGATCTGGTAACATTATGAACACAAGGAAGGTTAATATAATCCAAGTAGGAATGAATAACACGTTTAAAGTTTTTTTCTCGCGTATTTGTCTTATTTTATCGCCAAGTGTAAATCGTCTACCATCCCTCGCTAAATTTTCAAGAATAAATGACGGCATAGACATACGACGTCGTCTTATTCTAACCGTACGTAGAGTTTTAAATAAACAACCATATGATATGACGGCGATTATAACAAACGTGATGTCAAATGCTGAGAATAAATATAACGTGGCAATCTTACTTATCACGTGAACATCTTTTGGGATAAGACATAATGATATAATGCACACAGTGATATTAATAAGCCATGCTATAACTATTGATAGTTTTGTACGTCTTTCAGACCAGTATGAATTGTACTTTATATCTACGATAAACTTTAAAAGTCGATCAACAGTTAACATTATCATTGCTAGATAATAACCCAGAGATAAACCAGTCCATTGTAATATCAATATATAATTCTGTGCTTCAGTAGCATGTGCAAGTTGACATATTCTTTTCAATACACCGAACACACACAGCATGATTTCACTGAAGCTAAAATTCATTAAATATAATCTTTGGTTTTGACATAAAGCTGTATTATACGAACGATATAAAACAAAGAAACCAAACGCATGGAACGCAGAAACAACAGCACGTATACCAAGCAATATCAGTATCAGTAGATCCATCGCTATTCTAGAGCTTTCGAATGTTTACATACACATTGAAACTGTTCTAGCATATATAAATAACAGGTTTATCTTTAAATATCTTTGATAAATATACAATCTGTTACTGCATTGGTGTGTTCTATAGCCTAAAATGGAAATATAAAATCTACAAAAATACAAAGATATAGATAATTTGTTCATTTCTTTACAAAGAAAACAAAAATTAAATTTATAGTATTATTTATGGATATTCCTTAGCTTGAAATAAAAATCTTGATTTTTACCTCCTATTCTATTCTAGACAGCTTATAATATGGCTTAGAGAAAATCATCGAACTTCGACAGGTGGATTTCAAATAAATAGTTAGGATTAAAAACTATCATGTTTTTTGCTCTTCTATTTTTGTTATATGTATAGTTGTGTGGGCGTACGAATAACATTCGTTAAAAATATGTTTCCTACAGAGAACCATGTGTTATCAGAAGTACTTAAATATCGATCAGCAGCTACTTAAGCTGTTAATTGATTCACAATATAGTTGATTGACTACCATATCATATCATATCGACGTATAGAACAATAGAAAAACAATAGAGTCATGTGGTAATAGACATATTCACAAATACGAGAAAACGAGGTGTTAGCTGCTCAAAGTAGAAAGTTGTTGCAATGCAATAACTAGCAACAAGTTTCTACTTAAGCAGCCATCGCCTTGCTTCGTTTTCATGTATTTGTGGATAGGTCAATTCGGTATCTGCTCGTGTGACTGTGATTATCGCCCGTGCTTATGCGAGTAGAAATACGGTATTTATAAAATCTATATGATACTCTCTGTATGAGACAATTTTTAATAGTAATGTTCTATTTTGCATCTGTTGAAAATAACCCAATAGCATTTACGAGCGTTTTAGCCTTCAGCTCATCCGGAAGAGAGACAAACGGAAACGTTAAACGCGTTAAGACCAAAAATCATGGAAATTAATATTGGAGACAAAGTGAAATTGGTTAAAAAATACGGAATTTCGACTAGTCCATATTACTTACTCCATGTAGTCATGGCATGTAATATTCTGGTGCATACCTTGCAAAGTGGTTCTTGGTTTTTAAAATCGGTATTATTGGCAGTTTACCATTTCGAGCATGACAACGTGGGTTTTATAAAAAACGGGACTAAAATAAGTATTTTTGTATAATTCTGGGATACAAAATAGTTAAATATATCTCATGAACGGTAATTCTGCAGCTTTGTCACGCTAGAACCGTTAACACTAGGTTATGGGTATCTCAACCACACGTAAAGTTTTAACTGCAGTGGTAACCTAATCATGCACCTCTACATGTTGAAATTGTTTAACCCTCGGTAAAATACAAAAGCAGTAGAGCATTTGTTGAACTATGTCCAGTCAAAATTAGCCTCTTAAAAGCAAATAGCTTGGAGAGACCGATTAAATTTAGACATGACCTCCGTCTTAAAATGTTTAATGAATTATTTCTGCAAAATGTCGTCACATCTGGAGATTATGGCAAACATACTATACTACAAACCAAGAAAAGTGCCATAACTGTATTGAGTATATAAAGAGTCTTTTTCCAACAGCCTGGGTACTCGGCTATTAGAAACAACAGAATTTGTCGAGTTTCTAAAACAGTCCTATAGTCGTAAGTCTCAAGTGTACTCAATGCTTATTACTCCAAGACCAATTTCTAGAGAGACTTTCCGTGTTATTCCCCTTGTGACATCGAGAATTTCGTTCAAATTTGCAAAATGTCTCATAATAGACCTTTTCATAAAATAATAAAAAAACGATGTGTTTGTTGCTCAAAGTAGAACTTGTTACAATGCAATGACGTCTTTTTTGTGCTATTAATTTCCATGATTTTTATATTTTCAGTAGAGTACTCTTCGCTCTAAGCTATAAAGTAGTGACACTTTTCAAGTAGTCATGTAGCCAACTACGTTGGATCAACATTGTAACACTGTGACGTCATTTTTACGTTGTTTCGACGTTGATCCGACATCGTGTACCCACTGGGAGAGTTAATTTATCAACGTTGACATATAATTGGCTCACAATGCACTTAGGACGAGGTAGATACCATTGAAAAAACGATGTCACGGTAAGTACACTCCCTAGTAGTAGATAATCGTCTCCCAAAACATTGTCCAATTCTCCGATCTTATTCCAACTCCAACACCCCTGCTTATTAATATTTGAAATAATTTCCAATGGAGAATCCCTCGAAACAAGGTGGAACGTATTGTGAATGAAGCACATTAAGTAAAGACATCCACGAGTACAATGTACAACATAAAATTTGTACTCGAGTACATTTTACGTTTAGCAAAAAATTGTCAGAAGAAGTAACGTAATAGACACTCATTGTAGTTGTATAATTTAATCTCGCTAAAGGCAAAGATTTTTTGGTTCAACAATCCTGTCTCCTTCCTTCATTCCTTCCGCAACAAATTCTAGCAACGAATCACGCCCACCCGGTTTATACAGCACCGCAAGCGTTCCATATAGGGAGAGTAGAAACGCGGAAAAAATAGTTTTATTTGCCACTTTACACAAGAATACCGGAAAAGTAGGATCCGTGACCCGAGACCCTTGAAGTGGGACCCAGGACCCGGGGCCCAGGACTCATAAGGTGAGACTCAAGACCCTTTAAGTGGGACCCGTAAAGCAAATCCCGGGACTCGATTCTTAAAAAAGAGACCCGAGACCTGGGACCTTGGCCCAAGCGACCCTAAATAATAAATCTTAAATGAAAAACAGACAAATTTCAAAAAGAAAAATATCGGTCGGATTAAAACGTTGAGTACCCAACTGGGGTACTTATTTGGGTAGCATGTAAATAACGCAAACTAGATGTAAAACTTTAAATAGTGTTTGAAAAAGAAAAATTAAATGTCACGTGGGATTTGATAATCATTTCAATATTTAGAATGTGATTATAAAGACAATGACGGGGAGAATTTAATTAATAATTTACAATGCAGAGAGCAACTAGACCAGCTTTTTAATTACAGTATTTATCATGGTGTCTAAATATGAAAAATCATGGAAAAGTCACTGAAGCGAGAGTTCATAATCATTTTAATATTCATAATATGGTTACAAGGATAATGGCGGATAAAAATTTAATGAAAAACATTTTAAAATCAGAATTTATCTGTATATATTTAAAATTTACTTAGATTGCATCACACCAATGTGTGGGATACCAATCTACATCCCTAATTTTTCCAGTGATTTATTTACATTCATGTTTTTTTCTATTATCTTCTTTGCACTGTGTATATACTGTTCCTCTAGACTTAAAATATATGGTCTGTCATATGAACTGACAGAAGTAGCAATGGCGGAATCGAATGTAAACAAACATTTTCAAATTTTTCATGTTGGAAGAAATTTTCGTTTCTTAAGAGTAACACTTTTTAAATGATCGCAATATATCACCCAATTAAACTCACAGGATAACCTTTCATCTTATATATCATTATTTTTCGGAATAAAACTCTTCTTTTTTACTAGCCAAATAAACCCAATAAGGTACCCAATTTGAAAACCCATTTGATTACCTTATTTGATGAAGGCTATGGGATGGTTGATATATATGGTTGATAGCATTCCAAACATCGCTTTCGTGAAATTGTTATTTATTCTTAATAGGATATGATTCTTTCATGAAGGTGTGAAATTGAATTATGGAGAAGTGATGAGTGGTGGTGGTACCAAACGAATAGAATAGAAATATGTGCTTAATAACTAAATAAAGATTTGGCGATAAAGAAAATAGTATTGCACCAAAACGTTATATTTTATAAATTGGAAGACTTTTTACCCAACTGTTAAACGAACGACGATAAGTAATATTGTTTTACCCTATTTACCCCGGCGGGGGGTACTTTGTACCACAAACTCCGAAATTTCCGTATAACTTCTGATCCACTCATCTTTTTAAGCCCAAATTTGGTGACTTTTCACCTTATTGTATTTAAAAAAAATTCCAAGAACATTTTTCCAAAAAAAAATCTCCAAACGGACCCAAGACCACTTTTGGCCTTCGGGACCGGAAATTTTCAAAACAAATTTGATTAAATTCGATATTATTTTGGTCTAAAAGGCTTTACAAAGGCTTTTTATTGTGTAATAGTTAATAAAACATTCATAATTAGCAAATATAACGATATAGTACTGCGGATGGATACTCATATTCTACATGAAATGATGACGCAAATGTTTATTAAATGTTCGGATAGTAGAGAGCCTGGGGTGTATTGTGACCAAGTTTCAAGTAAAACGGAGCAGTAGTTCGAAAGTTATTGGGTTGTTAGACCCTCCCAAAAGCCCGGGTCTTATAGGGTTAATATGGCTACTACTCTGACTACAATTATACACTCGTTTGGCTTTTGGCAATAGCGCATGCGTTAGAATAATAAATGTAAAAACTTTCGAAGCAAAATACCAATTTGGCTTAGATTCATAGGTTTATGGCATGAGGAATGAACGGTTATAATTTGGTATGCTTATGGATATATTAGAAAGCAGCCATATGATGTCAGACCAATTTTCCGAAAATTGTACTTCCCTATTTGCACTTTGAGTAACTTTAAGTAAGCAATGTATTCATGTATTTGGAAACATGGTCTATTGAGAATATCCACTAATTCGGATACTCGTTAATTCGAACTTTCTTTCAACATTATGCTATTTCGAATGAATAACCTGTTCCGTTGGATTGTTCGAATTAGCAGACGTTGAATGGATTTTACGACATTCTGCCAACCAGAAACGTAGAGCCATTTCAACTTTTTCTCTTATTCTCTGCCGGAAAATTTTCTGTTCCGTCGTTGATCCAATACAATATAAATGTCTGCACGACATTCGAATGCTATTTATTGCTTTAAATATCAAAGTCACGTCATTTCAAAAGCTTGTGTCGTGTTTAGCAATTTTCAACGATTTTCAACAAGCGTAGCTAGTATATATTTTTAACAATAAGAACTAACTGCAAGAACCGAAAGTATAAGAACTGGAGGAGTATTTAATAATAAAGAATAACATTTGCACCCTTTTAATTTTTGAAAATAAAGGAGTTATTTCCGCTCATTAAAACAAAAAACAGGCAGAAATGGCGAAAGACAGGTGCAAGAGTCAGGTGCGCAAAATACCGGGGGCGCGAACAATAAAAGGAATAAGGTATTTGAATAGGAACTGTTTACTTCAGTCATCATATCACTACCATCATGCCTTCAAATATGTCAGGGAATCACAGGCTGTTAAGTGACCAAGTATGAAGATTAACCAACTAAGGGAAGTACAATTTTTAGAAAATCGCTATAACGTCATCACATGGATGCCATTATGCCTTCAAATATCTCAGGCTGTCACAACCTGTTAAGAGACCAAATATCACAACCTTCCCATAAACCTAAACC
Source organism: Neoturris breviconis (assembly GCA_032360805.1). NCBI lineage: Eukaryota > Metazoa > Cnidaria > Hydrozoa > Anthoathecata > Pandeidae > Neoturris > Neoturris breviconis. The sequence goes on along the minus strand of JAULBZ010005407.1, from coordinate 4,270 downwards.
TAATCAATCCATGAACCTAAATCATGTCAAAAAAACCCTGCAAACTACACCATAACCGTAGTTAAACATATAATCATTACTATACCAAGCAATAACCGTCCATGTTCCATGTCATAAACTTATAAACCAATAAACCTAAATTATAACCAAACCATGCTAAAAAGCTATACCTAAATCATGCCATAAACATTTAACCCATGGTATAATAACCACATAATCACAATATTACCAAACTACAACCTCATACCATAAACCTATAAGCCTATAAACCTAAGTCATAACCAGGAAGAGGAATTAAAGAAAATATTTTGATCTGCAAATTTTTATAGAAAAATCTGAAGAATTTGATCTGTAAAATATTACTTCAGACGGTGGACGGTGGACACGAACGGTGGCACGGTACGCGGTGAAACGATAGATTGCGGATTTCACCAACGTCGTTAGTTGATACTCGAAAATAGTCAAATTTAATACAAAAAAACTAAACTTTTTATGTAAGAAAGTATTTTATAAGAAACCTAAGGCTCAGAATATCCAGAAAATAAAAAAAACCCTAACATAAATACTTGAGACAATGTGAAATTCGTGCAAAAATTCGGATTTTAACTTGGACGAAAAGCCTTAAATTTTGATTAGCAAGCAAAAAAAAAGTCGATAATGTTGCCGAGGTTGTTTCAATTACCTTTGTTTTACTTGTGGCTTGTATTTTATGTCAAAATTCGTAAATTGTCTCATCATTTATGCAAACAGTTATAGCTACAAAGGATATATTTTTCTATCATACCCTCTACATTGCAGCATTTTAGTTGTACAAGATCTCGTAGTATTTATTTGAGTTATCTTAACAGTCGCCATGACAACATTTATTTTTCTTCTGAAATTGAAAATGATGGGACATTGCCTTTTCTTGATATCAAAATTGAGAGAGATGGTAATAATTTTGTTACATCAGTCCATCGTAAGCCTACATTTAGTGGAGTCTATTCGCACTTTTTCAGCTTTATAACTGTTTCATATAAACATGGTTTAGTATCAACCTTGATATATAGATGTTTCACGATTTGTTCTGATATGTTTAAATTTCATTTAGAACTTGAGAAGTTGAAATCTATTTTTCATAAAAATGGTTATCCTCTAAGTTTTATTGATGGTTGCATAAAAAGATTCTTTGAAAAGCTATATGTGCCTAAAAATTCCTACTGTCACCAAAAAGGAATTACTCGTTGTCTTTCCTTACTTGGGTAAGTTGACTCTACAAACACGGTCTCGCCTGAATAAAATAGTTCATAGTAATTTACCATCTTGTAAGGCCATTTTTGTTTTCAAGTCGTCTGCTAAGCTCTCCAGTTTTTTCACATTTAAAGATAAGATCAGTAAGGAACTCCAATCTGGTGTCGTGTATAAATATTCGTGTGGTGGCTGCAATGCCACTTATTATGGTAAGACTAAACGACATTTTAAGGTTAGAGCTTGTGAACATGCTGGTATTTCGCCTCTCACTGGAAAAAGGCTTGCGAACAATCCTTATCAGACCAGTGCGGTGAAAGAGCACATGTTCACATGTAATCATGTTGTGAGTTTTGACGATTTTAGTATTTTGGCCAACTCCAACAACAATTTTCACCTTGAGTTGAAGGAGAGTTTATTTATTCTGAGGGACAACCCTGTGTTAAATAAAAACATCACCTCTGTGCCGTTGCAACTGTTCAGTTAGCACTATCCATTTATTTCCTCTCTCCCCTATGGAGTACTTAACTTATTGTTACAGTATGCTGGGGATTGAGTTAATCATTTAGTTATTCTATTTTATTTAAATGTCGATTTGTTGTAATTATTTAGTTACGGCTGTTACATAAATTTTACATAAATTTGTTTGTAACATGTAACTCGTTCTTGAAAATAACTACAGTATGTAGTCAAAACGTCGAAAATTTTTTGCGTCTTTATTTTCCAACATGTGATTGATTGTCGACCAATAACTTGATACTAAATACCCTATTACCCCGCACGTCATTTAACAGTGCATATGCCCTTATTTCGAACAGAATCTCAGGATCATTGGTTAAGCCAAGCTCGTCCCCAGCCCCTTTTGTCTTTTTTTTTATTTTTCTCGGACAAGAAAAATAAAAATAAAAAAAATAAAAAAGGACAAAAGGGGCTGGGGACGAGCTTGTGGTTAAGCATAAATAACAAAGTACTTGTACTTTCCATAATTATTCTATTTTACTCATAGTTACTCTTTTTTACCAACCTCGTTCCCAGGGCTTCTTCCCGCTGCGGAAAGAATCCCTGGGAACGAGGTTGCTTTTTTACTTAAAATATATTTTACTAAAGTTTGAATTTTCTTTACTAATTTCTATTCCATTTTTTTAAGCATTACTTTCATTCTTTCCTAGATTTCAGATAGCATTCCTTTGGTTCAAAAAATAAAATTTCATTAAAATAATTCGAAAAAAATAGATTTCCTTGTTAAAGGCACATGCGCTTTTATGCGGGGTAATAGTCTTGATTGACCTGGTTAAATATTCTCCTGTTTGCATACAGAACTGCTTACCAACGAGTATAGTATATTAGCAGTGCGCAAAACTTGTTTAAAGTCCACAGTAAAGACGTTAGAACAACGTTTTCAACGTTGTTCTAGCGTCTTTACTGCTGACTTTGAACAAGTTTTTACCCACTATATTAGTATTCGGTTTATTTAATGGTCACAGCTGTGGCAAAGTGTGCCTTCTTGCTAAGATGGTACATTTTTAAGTTCCAGACACTCTAACTTGCCCCGTTTCCTCCCGAGCCAATCAAAATATCAACACTTCTCAAGAAGGAACTTATCAACAACTCAACCTCGTTCCCAGGGCTTTTTGCCTTTACGAAACACGGAAGACCGGCAAAGAAATTCCGATTTAAGCGTCAAGAGAGAAAAAGCCCTGGGAACGAGGTTGATCAACAACTGAAAAGATGTGGTTGTAATTAAAATTGTAATAAATAGGGATGTAAACAATTCTTGTTTTTATTTTTAACGTCTCCAACAATCTATTCTTGATAATGCGACAAACCAAAAATTTTAGTCGGCAAAAAGTGATTAAATCTTCCTTGGTCGACTAAATTTTTAATCGACTAAACTTGAAGCGGACTAAAATTTACGTTGGTATATAAAATGATGTTTTAAAACACATTGATTGGTTCTCTGTAATGTTAAAACATTAAAAATATTAAAGGACATGTTTAAAACTTTACAACAGCGTACATGTTTTATAGATATCTCCACCGTTACTACTATCTGTCATTTGCGATTTGATAGAATATTTATTTTTAAAAATAAAGAAAAAATAAACAAACATGGTTGTTTATATTGCAGAACCAAAGCAAAGTAGATATTGTACTTAGTGGAATTGTGATTATAATTACTGGCATCCAACTCGCTTTTTAATATTAGTAATAACTTATGTGATTTCTCGAATATTCTTGGAATATAATCCAACCTCATTCCCAGGACCTTATTCAAATGCGGAATAGAGTCCTTGGGGATAAGGTTTGAATAGTAAGTAGATAGATGCATACTTTTGTAAACTATTTTTCTCAACAAAAGTCAAGATAAAGGGCCTATTCACAAATATATGAAAACGAGGCGTTGGATGCCCAAAGTAGAGCTTGATGCAATGCAATAACTTCCTTTTTGTGCACTGCAGTGTACAAAAAGGAAGTTACTGCATTGCATCAAGCCCTACTTTGAGCAGCCAACGCCTCGTTTTCATGTATTTGTGATTATGTCTAATCCTCTACAATGTCATAAAAAAAGCAAAAAAGCTGTTTTTCAAACTGCTGTCGCAAGAAGCCTTTGGTGCGAGGTTAAACTTTCTAGCCAATCTTGCTCTTTTTCGGTATTCGAAATAACAAGGCTAAGTAAGGCTTTTTAGCCTGAAACTGCTCAAAAGTCCCTCGTCCACAGTGATTATTTACTCTTATTTCGATCACTGTTGACTGACCTCCCATTCGGCAAAAACTCGTTCAAAGTCCGCAGTACAGACGCTATAGAACAACGTTGTTCTAGCGTATTTACTGCTGACTTTGAACAAGTTTTTACCCACTGGGCTGTGGTATTACAGGATTAGATTAGTCTATAGCAAAGCTTCCTAAAGACATGTAGGAATGTGTTTTTTATTATTATTTCACGAAACGATGACGAATTTCGTTTTGACGCACATGTGTTTTCAGATGTAGTATATAGCTACAATGGATCATATTTTTGTATAACTTTTACACCACTCAGAAA
>JAULBZ010005406.1:0-13458 GCA_032360805.1 Neoturris breviconis | reverse complement strand
ACCATGACTAGAGCCAGGCTCCACAACGTAATCTCGGCCTAGACGTAATCTCGAAATGTGTTTGCTAAACCTCGGTAATAAGTGAGAATTGCATTTCTCATTCAGTGAAAAAAACATTTTTTAACCCTCATTTTAAATATAATTTTACGTCAAATTTTGCATCAGTGAAAATTATGAATTACAAAGTGGCATAGATGAACAGAACAAGACATATGTTCTGTTAGAAGGATTATTTTCCTGTTTTTAAATAAAGAAGAAGGGCTAGGAAACAACTATTGCAGAAAGAAACCTGTCAAGCGGAGATTAAGGATTCAGAATTTGTTTGGAGATTATGTGCTGCATGTTTAATATTCTAGTGTAGGAAATGTGTTTGACAGATTTTAGAAAAGTGAAGTATTTAACTTATATCTCTCCTTCATAGAGTATTGTTAAAGATCGGAGGAATCTTTTTACTTTATAAAGAACCAGAATACTGAATAAAAATAATTTGTGATTGAGGTTCTTACTCTTATCCAAACTGTGGTGAAAATATTTTATTGTTCTATATCACAGTGAACATACAGAATGAATATTTTCATAAAGAAAATTTTCATGTAGAAAAAATGGCAGATGTTTCTACAATACAAAAAGCGAAAGAATATTAAACAAACATCTTAAATACGATTTCTTCCTTTGATTGAAAGATCTAGAAATAAAACTTACACTTGCACAGCCAAACCTACAAACACACGCATACATAAATTGCATCATTCTAAAGCAGGACGGTAAACATATGCATTTGATTCAAAGATCTGACGACCAAATAGTTCTGACCACTTCAATCTGATAGAAGAAGGCTATGCAAGAAGTACTCTAATTATTCATCCATTTATCTCTAAAATAAGCTGGGTAAAACTTATAATAAAAATTGCTGAGAGCAATATTCAGACTTGTGCTGGATGTTGTGATAAATAGATTTTTTTACCTGGATTTTATCAGATAAAGATCTTTTATCAGAAGTGTGCTGTCTATCAACAGAACAAAGAATATCTAAAGCTTTTAATAAATCATTCTTTCCAGTCAATGTGTCATCATCTGGACTATTTGAGTTAGTATGAGTAGATTTCTAAATAACAATAACAAAATAATTCGTAGTGTTTAAAACAAATAATCACTACAGAGGAGGGAACCTAAACTATGCTCAAAAATCACTCCTCCAATGTGATTTGTTATTATTTTAAGCACTGACGATATGATTTTAGTGCGGGCTGTGAATGAATAATTCAAAAATCTCTGCATTGTCTCTGAATAAACCAGTCAAATAAACCCGTCACAGGTGGCTTATTGTCACAGACAAAAAAATGGGTTAAAGAGTACTCGACCCAGCAGATGATTATATGGTTATTTCAAATCCATGAGTAATCAATAATCAATATTCTCAACATGTATCACTTTGACTTGAAGAACAGGTTAATTTCTTACAAAGACAGTATACCTTGTTTAACTTCTTTTGTGAAGAGGACTTTGTTTTAACTGGAACAGTTTCTAAATATTTGCAGAAAGTTAATATTCAAACAAAAGCATGCTAGTAAAAGTTAGTTGACGGCAGCCAAAAGGAATCCAAAGACTCTTCTTTTGTTAGCTTTTACCATAAGGGTAGGCGAGGATGACAATTCTTTCCCAAATTAAATTAACCTTTTACCCCAGTGTGCTGGTACTCATTTTACCAAACACATATAGATGGAAGGCTGGCTCACCAGAATTTGAACCTGGGATGCTGAGGCAACATTAAAACATAACCACTAACTATGTTTCCTGAAGATAAATATACCTGGGTGTGGTAGGATGTAATATTCTTATTTCAAGTGATTGGAAATGTATTAAAGTTTGTAACTTATTTTTTACTCTCTCCAGTTGGAATAATCATGCAGGCTGGATACTCTCTCCAGTTAGAATCATCATTCAGGCTGGAGCATAAGGAACCCGCAAAGTGTGAATATTGTGTGAAGAAACCAATCATATACAAAAGTTTGGGTTAAGTACTTTTCTTTCCAAATAGTAATTTGAAGATAGTGTGTAACATTATATAGTAAGTTATATTTAATTACCTTTCGTCAATGATTTGATTAAAGATTGAATGTGTTGGAATTGATAAACAACCTCGAAATGAAATGCTCTCAGATTCAATTGAACCATATTCTCAATGTGTTCATCAGTTACCTTCTAAAAGAAAGCATACGAAGGATTCTTCCATACAGGTAAAAAAATCAGGGTTGGTTACTTCTAAACTTTACAAAGATCGCACAGGAATTCTCCCCTCCTACTTCATAATTTTTGAATAGCTAGTAAATGCTAGGACCATAAAGTTCTGCATGAATATAATCCATTGAGCAAACTCCTCTTAAAGTGTTTTGAACACTTAAGAATTCAACATTTACTACACAAACCTATGTTACATAATAATCTCCTCAATAGTAAAATTTCTATATTTTCCATTATATTTGCAGTTATTGTGAACTAGAGGTAGAGTGCAGCAATACATAACATAAATTGCAACTAAATACGTAATCAAATTTCGCCTACCAAGTGGATAGTCTTCAACATTGTGCAGACTTTGTATTGCTATTAATGGTATTGTTCTGTAACCAATCATTCATTCAGTATGTATGCATTGGTATCAGAAAGAGGCCTTTACGAATGCATTATTTATACTGCTTTTTTACATCATTTCCATTGTTCTGGGCATACAAGAAGGGAGAAGGGAGGTAAAAATTGTAATTATTTTGTTTACATACTAAGTGGATAAACTCTATTTTGGTAGTCTCTTATATCACTATATTTACTCACAACAAGGCTTTTATCTGCAACAGAACCATTGGAGATCAATGTGTTGTCTCTAGCAATATTTATCTGAGTTAAACAAGAACTTAGCATTTCATCAATAAATTTCAGCACATCTTTAGGAACATCTGAGAGTTTTAAATACTGGATAACATCTGCTAAATGTTGGCTTAATAATGCCTCTATAACATCAGAATCAGTTGTTTTTTGTGACTGGGAACAATCAGGTACCTAAAAGAAGAAAGGTAAGTAAATCAACTACAGCTATAGAATTATAGAATTGTCAGTTCGATGAATTTCCATTCACAAAATGCATTCAGTCCCAGGAAATATCATCCCCTTCCACACTTATTCACCAATATCCTTAGAAATGATATCCCACATTATGCCATATTTTCATCATTCACCTAAAAGTGTAATTTCTGAAAAATTATGAGCACAAAAGGTGTAAAAAACAAATATCAAATGTTTTTTTGTGGCTAGTTTAAAATTGTAATTGACTGCTGTTATAAATTGTAAATCATATGCAAGACCAGTGTAAATGAATACACACAACAGTTACTGTAACAGTATATGCAAGACCAGTGTAAATGAATACACACAACAGTTACTGTAAATCGTATACGCAATCCACCAGTGTAAAAAGTGCAAACGACAGTTATTGTAACTAAATAAGCGTGCAAGACAATCAATCGCAACTAAATACAGTCATGGAAAACAACCAGTATACAGACTTTATTTATGTCCATATTAGTGGGATTTCATTCTGTCGTGTATTATTAAACTATGACTTACTGGAATCTGTTCTTCATTAATTTTAACTTGATGCTTATTCATCACCAAACACTCAAGAAGCATTGCCAACTTCACACTGCATTCTGCAACAGCACATGTGTCAATATGGTGAATGTTTAATTTGATCATTGTTCTCTGTGTTAGTAACAATATTTGCATCCACTGCTCAAAAGAGAAATAAATATATACATGCAAATACAGTATACATCCACATAAATATGCATGTAAGTATAGTATCCATCCACATAAATATGCAAATAATACAGTATACATCCACATAAACTTATTTTGACATCACTGCCTGAAAAATCTGAAAGTTATTAATGAATTGTTAGTAGCATATATAGGTGATTTAGTTACTTACAGGATTGTATGGACTTAACACTAAGATAGTGTGCTATGTTGATTTTCAAAGTAAACTAATGAAACTACTTTTAGGGTGATGTCAATACAAGGTTTGACCATTTCCTAGTAGTAATTTTGATGATTACATAATTTACCTAATTTAATTTGGATTAATTTTACCTTTCCAAAGAGTGGGTCCTGATAAACTGCTTTATGAGAATCAAATGAAGCTGAATGAATCCGTGAAAAGTGAGTTTTGCATTTACTCCATAAAAACAATACTGTGTCTACCAAAATATTGTGGTACACTCCAATAAACTCTTTCTAAAAGTAAACATTCATTATACAGCATAACATACAACAAACTGTTCCACGTCAATAAAACCAGTGGGTAGGCAGGGAAAGCATGAATCAACAATGGACAGTGTACATTCAATAATCTTAAAATACAAATCAAAATTGCTGAACAACTTTTGCAAACTCTGTCAAAAAGTTTGCAACTGATGGATTCTCCGCAACAAAATATCAGCCAGATCTAAGAGTAGTTGATATTGAAGTTGAATAAGAAAAAAAGGTTGAAATAATGTTTGATGAAATTGGTGAAACAATCCTGATCAGAGATAATACATAAACATAAATACAACTTACATTTGTATCTTTGTCTGACAAGTTAACATCCAACAAATTTGAAATATGCACAAGTTCGTCAATGTGTGCTGCTTTATCTAAAATACAAATTGTGAAATCCATTAAATGGACATAAATGGGATAATGATGAATGAATAGAAGAATTAAAAAACAAACAATAAGAGTAGCGGGCAAAACGTGGAAATGGTGGCTAGCAACAGATCTCAAAAGAAGAAGAAAAATAATTGTAAAGAAGGTTGAATACGGGGGCTCAGAATGGTTACAGTGGTTATTTTCTTTTCAACGTTGTAGTGAAATAAAAAAAGCATACAATTTTTTGATAAACGGGTTGATTCAATGTTTTCATCCGTCTTTAGCATGACAAATTTCTTTTTTATTCTTGAAGGATTAACAAAAGACATTGAAGATAGCAATTCCAGTAATTTGTATTCTGACAAACATGTTTTGTCATCGGGATGATTCTTCAGTTCTTTTAATGTTGGAGAAATCAACAAATCAAAAGTTTCCCAACTTTCATAATTATATGCTAACTTGACAAATCGTACAACCGAACTTAATGAAATACTTTGTGACTCTGAAACATAAAAAACAGTGCTCAAAATAACAGCAAATTATCTCTACACAGGAGTGTCTTTTAGACATAGATTCAGGATAGGAAGCCTAAAGCTATGCTTAAAAATATATCCTCCACAGTGATTATTCATTAATATTTTGACCAATAAAAAACTATTACATTATAAGAGGAAAATATTGGTCTCAGTGAATCAGATATTACCCATTTTATTAAATTCATTTAAAAATTTGATCTGTTCAGTCTCATGACCATGCATCTAAAAATCACTTCTTACAATCAAACTTGCTTTTCTTAAATCAGATGAAAACAAATGTGGTAGAGTGCTCCAAAGTTTTAAAACTTGTAAAGAACTACTTTACAATATAATTTCTCATTATCAAGAAATAAAAACAAACCTAAAAATACCGGATATAAAACTATAGAAATATCTCCTTTACAGGATATCTAAATAAACCTGTAAAAGGCAAATTTTATTTACTATTATTATGATTGGTAGACAATTTTATTTACTGAACTATAGAATGTGTTTATTGCTTACATTTGAATCTTCTGAATTGCTTGATCATATTAAGGAAGGGGGGTACAAAAATACACATTTTTCTGAATTTTTTTTGTCAAGAAATTTTGTCTTGAGACTCGCGTATTTTGTTAAGCGTTATATGTTTCCGGATCCCTTAACTTGAAATTTTTGGGATATGATATTGATTGAGGCAAGATAGTGAAACAGTATAATCGATGTGATTTCTTTTGCAAAAGTGAGTTTGAAATCAGGTATCGCTCACGGAATATCTAACCTTGGAGGTTATTATTTCATTAATATTAGGGTTAAAAATTGTATTTTTTGGAACCACCCAACATTAAACCAATTTAATATAATAATACTCAATATAACAATTTATTTCATGGGCGGCGACTGATAAACCAAGAAGATATATTCTTCAAATATAACTTTATATTTGTTTAATTTGTTGTCAAAACATTTTTGGCAAATTTTAATTCTATATAAAATTCTGGATAATTCATGGAAAGTTGGCATATTGCCTTAATATCACTGAGTGAGAAGTTATATATATTATATATATGGGTTCTATACCCAATAGCTTTTCTAATTATTTATACTTTGCAATGAAATTTCTTTGCAATCACAAAATATCCTACCTGCTGATGCAAGATCAATGAGCAATAGCCCAGTAACAATATTTTGAATAGGTACTTCAGATCTTCCAGGTACTCGAGGTTTAATACCCCCTCCTCCAGCTACAATTTCCACTCCAGCATAAAATAATTCCAAGTATACATCATGCATGCAGTCATCAGTTTCAGGGGCACCAATACATGTGTGCACAATGCGTCGATTGGTGTTTGTCAATGTCTCAAGTATAGTAAGGAATTGAGCAGACCTGCTAGTAAACTTTTCAGCTAACAATCTTTCAGTGCCAGTTCTTGGCCATGGATTCTAAAAAACAACATTGCAATGTTCAATATAAGAGAAAACAATCACTGTGAAGGAGTGGTTTTTAGCATAGCTTTAGGCTACTAAGCTTATTAGCTATTTTGAAAAAAATACTCCTTCACAGTGTTTATTTTCTCTTATTTCGAGCATTGGAAAAATGACTTAATCTGAAAATACGCCAATCTTTATTGTTAAATAACCAAAGTAGCAATATTCTTAGAAAGACTTATATTTCTTTAATAAACTTCTACTTCAGTTGAATTTTGATTAGTGGTCAATTTAGTCTCTTACTTGGACTATATCTTTAAAAGTCATAATTTAGTCTCTTACTTGGACTATATCCTTGAGGAGTGGTTTCATTTTTGGTCTTAAAACACCTTTTGGTCGACGTCTACTTTCAAAAACATTTCTCTTGAATACCATGATATTCATCTTGATATTGGCTTGTTTAAAAGTAAACACTGTTTCTGGAGTTTTTATGGATGTACTTATCTGCTCTATTTCTTGCAACTCTGATATCTAAATAAGAAGGAAGGAATACAGACAAAAAGCCTTAAATTTTTATTGGCAAGACAAACTGCACTAAAATTTGAATTTGCCTAAGCCCAAGACCAAGAAATACCAGGTTGGCATCCGGCAGGGAATAGTCTGTCTCAAGGGTAGGAAAGACTCTTTAGCCTTGGTAGGCAACCTTCCTAAAGATGGTGTCTCAATAAAAACATCTTAAGGGTGGGTAAGTATGCTTATCGGTCAGCCTCTCACCCCTTCCTTGCCTATTAGACCAGTTTTGGCACAAGCTTGGTAATTTTCTGGTCTTTGATAGTTAGGTATCTAAGTTGAGGGTAGTGGGTGAGTAGTTTTCTGGTTGCTGCATAGCTGACTGGTAGCTAGGAGCCCAAAATCTAGCCCCTTAGGGCTCTGTAACACTGGGAGATCTCCATAACTATTGAATCACATGGGGTATTTGGATGAAACTTTCCACAATTTTAGTCCATAATAAAAGGAACAAAATGGTACCAATTTTTTTTGATGATATAACAATTTCTTAGAATTGCCATAAAAGAGTTCTATAAAAGCTTTTCTAATTTTCGTTTCAGTTTTAGATAGGTAATGTCTTGTTGTTTCACATAGTTTGAGGATTTTCAGTGAAAACGTTGCAAAATACCAAAATTTGATCCAAAAATCCAGAAAAAATCCGATTTTTTAAAACTCAAAAAATCAGGGAAAGCGGATTCGCCATGTGACCAAACTTGGTAAGAACATTTATTTTATGTTTTCAAGTAACTTGACCAAGTTTTATGCTACAAAGCATTACTCAAACACAAGTTATTTCAAAACAATGAATTAATGATTTGTAAAGGATTGTCTACTAAAATATGTGGTTTCAGGTTGTGACCCAGAAATACTGATCGGAAGATGATGTGTGTGTGTTATAGATTGTTACTAAATGTTGGAAAGTTTTAATCACAATAACTATAGTGGTTAAAAGGTTATACAGCAAGATATGGTAGGTGGAGGGTGGAATCCTTCCCCTCCCCCTCCAACTACAAATATTGCCAAGATTGCAATAGAAAAAGATAAATTTTAAGCCTGTTTAAATATATAAATTTTAGTACTTTTTGTAAACCACGCTTGGCAAATTCTTCTGCTTCAAAATCAGCTTTTAAATCATAATAACAATGACATGTTGTTGTATATAATTGACATCTCCAGCCAAGATATTTTACAGTCATTAGTGGTATTGAAGATTCCATGCATACACATGCCCAAATCAAATATTCCATAATATGACAAGAAAAACCATAAGCCATAAACTTACGACAGATTGTGTAAAGATGAACCGTTCCTGGAAAAAATGTCAAAGTAAATAATTCTACTTATGGGGGAATAATTATTTATATGCAGATATAATGGGAACAGTTTGTCACTATACAATAATTTCTACCGTAAATCCCCCAGTAAGCACCCAACCCCATTCCAGTCCCAAAACTCAATATGATCCCTGTGTACCAGTACTTTCTAAATGAGCCCCTTAGTTCAAATAAGCTCCAAGATGTGTTTACATAGAACTTATTCAAATTCACAGGTATTTAGATGGGCCTTAAGAAACAACAATGAGAGAGACCATTTAGATGACCAGGACCAAAACAACATGGCACTGTAGCTGCTCATCCAACAGCTCTAGCTTGACATTTCACATTAGGTAGAGCCCTGTCTTGTTTACATTTTTATACCTTGGTTTGTTTACATTTGGCATAGCCCTTTACATTTGGTAGAGCCCTGTCTTGTTTACATTTTTAAAGATTTATTTAGATTGTAAATTTTAATTCGTAAACAGATGTTTTCACCTCTTCCCTGTTTTAAGTTTGTTACACTCAAATAAACCTTCACCCAATATATAAATTATTACTGTAGCTGACATATCACCATAAATATAGATATTATTGTAATGTGCATTCATTGCAGTAGATCCCCATCGATCTGCCCTTTATCGTTATACTACTTGAGAAATAATATGGACGTGATATAGAATTACTTGCTACTCATAAGTTACATACCATTATAAACCAGCCAACAATACATGTCTTTTGTTAAAGCAAATTGCATTGTCAGTTGTAATATCTTCAACTGTGGAGATATCTTCTTTATTGTGTCTACATTCTATAATAAACACATAATTAAAAGTAGCCTGTCAAACTGAGTGAAAATTAAATCTAGCACATGAAAGTGATTCGCATATGTTATACATCATAGCGCTATGTATACAAGAATGCTATAGTGTTACGATGATATGGTATGCAATAGGCTATATGCTTTAATACTTAAAATAATACTTAAAATAAACTGTCTTTTAAATTTGACTTATTTCTATCATTCTGTTAGAATTCAGAAATAAAGAACGCAATAGACGTATAAAGAACGCAATAGAAGTATACCTATTATTTGAAGGAACCTCTTTCCTTTATAACAATAACTCTTTTATTTTATTTCCCATTATATTCATATTGGGAATAATCAATATTACAAAGTGATTAAGGCATAATAAAATTTTAAGGCACTTAAAGTCGCATAATCACCCTACTTTGTCAAAATTCCAAAATCGATGTCAAGTTCATTATTGACAATTGCTGATCAAACCCTGAAGATTTGAGCATTTATTAATAACAGGAAGTGGGTTAAATAAAGAATTATTTTACCAAATGCTAGCTACGACTTTATGTAATTATGCATATAATCAATGAAGTTTGGCCAAACAATATGGCTACCACACAATTAGTATATAAAAAAAAAACTTTAATCACTCATATCTCCACAAATAATTGTCATTAGGGAATCAAATTTTCAGAATGTGATAAGCTCTCATGTCATGTATATAAAAGTTTGACCAAAATAGGGTGATTTTGCACCTTTAAATTACATTTAATTACACTAACAATTTAAACCACACACATTTATTTTATAAATTGAAAAAGGAAGCTTCCCAAAAACAAAATGGAGAGTAATCTCTTATCATTTATTTATTTTATTCAAAAAAGAAATGAGGAAAAAGCTTCCCAAATACAAAATGAATGCCAAAATATTCATGGTCAAAGTCTCGCAGAAGTCCACACTTACTATTTTTGTGAATATGATTAAATCCTCATAGAAATCAAATTTTTGAAATCCCTACTTATTAAAAATAACTTTTATTTGCCAATACCCGGTCCGGAGGTGACAAAACCAAAAAGATTTAGCCTGTGGTCTCGTAAGATTACCTAGAATGCTGACATTAAATTTTAAGATGGTATCATGCCTTTTCGGTCCATTAGACCAATCATAGGTACGGTATTGAAAGTAGCCACCCAAACCAAGTGAAAGTTAAACCTAAACACATAATATGATTTACATACACACATTATACAGTGTTTGAAAATATGTCTTTATTAAAATTATTTTCAGGTCAAATAAATAATTAGAACACAATTTTCAAGGTAAAATTATGTCAGGTCACTGTGGAGGAGAATAGTGAAATTTTATATCAAGGAAAAACACCCAGATTTTACATGGCATTAGGATTTCATGTCCTTATTAAGTTGATAAAGTTTCAGGTCAAATAAACAATTGGAACACCTTATCAAGTTCAAATTATGTCAAGTCATTGTGGAGGAGAGTATTGAAATTTCATATCAAGGATAAACACCCAAATTTTACATGGCATTAGGATTTCATGTCCTTATTTAAGTTGATAACCTTCCAGGTCAAATAAACAATTGGAACACCTTGATCAAGGTAAGAATATGTCAAGTCACTGTGGAGGAGAGTAGTGAAATTTCATATTAAGGATAAACACCCAAATTTTACCTGTATTTCCCTCTGTTATTTTTTTAGCAAACGCCTTCTCTGGTCTACACTGTTATACTCGATTTCAATTCTTCAAAGACCAGATTTTGTATAAAGATCTTTTTAAAGTTCACAAACCTTTTAATTTTGCATATGTATATACATGAAGTGGATACTTTTTCGATTATTATTATTTTTCTGAATAATCGAAAGACAATAAACAAGCAAAACAGGGAGAACAAAAAATTTCTTCTTTTAGGGAAAACTATATAGCTATTATAGTAATAAACTACATTATGAAAAAAGTGTTAACGTTTTTGGAGTTTCACGCATTCTTTGGACAAAAATTCAATGGGCTAGCTGCGCAAAGATAAAAAAGGAGCAATGATTCATGACAGTAATGTAGATATCTATAATGGATTCTTGAATAGAATATCTATAAATTCTTGAGAATAGTAATTATTGAATATGAATACCAAATTCGTGAATATCCATAATGGTATCTTGAATATGAATAATGGATTCTTGAATATGAATATTTTTTTGAGTATGAATGTAAATTCTTGAATATGGAAAAGATATTACGCAGTGACAAATTGTTGTTTTAGGTATAGCTAAATTAATATAATAATAAAAAAGTTTGATTATGAACGGTCAAGGTTGTTAAATCCGGTTAAATACAGCCCTACCAGCTTGCCACTTGCTGCAAAAGTAAAAAAACGGTCAAGGCTATTTAACCCGTTCAATATAGCCCAACCAGCTATCACTTGCTGTGAAAGTGGAAGAAAAAACGGTCCAAGCTGTTAAACCCGTTAAATACAGCCCAACCAGATACCACTCGGTGTGAAAGTGAATAAACAGTCTAGGCTGTTAAAAGGACTTGTGAGAGCTTGTGAATTAAATGTGAGCAAAAGATCCAAGTTAATGGACTTTTGCTTCAAGGGCACCTATAGTTATGCTAACACTATGGAAATCATTAGTCCTCCCAAGATTAGAATACGGCTCGCAGTTATGGGCCCCTTCTCGTGTTGGTGAAATCCAACAACTTGAAATAGTGCAAAGGAGTTTTATTAGAAACATTAATGGAGCTTTTGGTTTATCATACTGGGAACAACTAAAAAAGTTCCAGTTGTACTCATTGCAGCATAGAAGGGAACGATATAAAATTATTTATGTATGGAAAATATTAGAATCTATTGTTCCAAATCTAAAAGAAGATGGATCAGGAATAATAGCTTTTGATCATATTAGATGTAGGAGATTATGCTTTATTCTAGCAACTAGAAATACCCCATATAGTAATAATCGACATTTATCAATTCACATACATGGTGCCAAATTATTCAATATTATGCCAAAGGAATTACGGAATTTAAAAAACTGTAGTGTGGATTTTTCAAGATGAGAGTAGATAAATTCCTTCAATCAATCCCCGATGAACCCCAGATCCCTGGGTACACCATTTATTGAAGAGCGGAAACAAACAGTTTAGTAGACATGACTAATGAAGATGTAACTGATGCTTTATATGATTTTGCAAGAACAAAAAGTGTCATAAGAGGCGGCCATCCATGGATACCTGTTTCTTGAAGAACATACCAAGTAAGTATGAACGTAAAATCTTGAATATGCATAATGAATTCTTGAACATGAATAAGTGATTCTTGAATTTTGCACGATTTGGCCAAACCATAGACTAAAATATGCAAGAATCTTCAGCTATAAAGAGGTGATTAGGGGGTTAAAGTCATTTGACTTATGAAATCGCCACCAATATTTTATTTACGGAAATAGTGGACATGACCTTCCGAATCTAACATAAAAATTACTAAAATTCTGAATATTTCAATCGGCTATAACTTGAACTACACTTACTCTTATTCCATGAAGTAAACTGTTCTAGAAAACTGGAACCCTCCTTAATACATACATATATAACCCTTATTGGTTTCCGTAAGAAAAACACATTAATTTTTAAAAGATTCACCAAGTGGTAAACACTATTTTTTAACTATTTTTCGTTATGCACGTGAATTTCATATCGACAGCTTCTTGGGTAATTCCTCCAGTAAAAGAGGTGAAATAAGTTGTAGAATAACAAGTGAGGTGGCTCCGTTCAATCTATTCGTGTTTTCCCAACGAAAAAATCAGAAGCAATTTCAAAATAGGCCTAGGAACGCTGATTTTAAAATCCCCAAACAGAGCCACCCCATCAGTGTTTTTTTTTCAGGACTTTTTTGCTACCAGTAAACGGTAGTAAAAACTCAATCTTCGAATTGAGTTTAGAACTCAATCTTTCAAAATCAAAACTTAGAAAGACCAACAACTCATTCTCTGTGCATATTATTTGCTTGTAACAAGGGATCATGTCCATTCATCAGTATTACTGATACTTCGGTACATCTGTTCGGTACCAAATTTTATTATAATCTGTGCTGAAATGTACAGCTGTTTGAGGACGAAAACCTATAGAAATTAAGGACGAAAAAAACCAAAAGCTTTA
>JAULBZ010005405.1:0-13459 GCA_032360805.1 Neoturris breviconis | reverse complement strand
GACGTGTGACGTCAATTTCTACCAATGGAATGTCTTCATTTGCATTCCGCGCGGAATTTTACGCCAATGGAAATCCAAGCTTTAGAACTTCGAATTTAAATTGCGGTGATACGTCTTCCATACGTCTTTCATTGACAATGAAAAGTTTCGATGAAAGGATAAAACTTTTATAGATACTCTCTCTCAGTGGCCAAAAACGTTTTAATTCTTTTTTTTTATCCTTCACGTAAATTTAGCATTAAACTTGTTAGTCTTATAGAATCCTTCATAGCAGGTATAAACCAAAATTCATAATCACACAGTTTAAAAATTGCTTGAAAACCACACTGTTCATGCTTTTGTTTTATATTACCATATATGGTAATAAACATGTATAGTAATAAAGAAGAGAGTTCGCAGTGGGCGAAAAAATTTTCAAAACCCATAATACGCGGACTACAAAATTGCTGACTCTTCTCCGTAGGGCTTGTTTGGAGACTTTTTGTTTCGATATTCGTACAGGTGAAGTTCAACCACATATATCAAAACACCCTATAGACATGGATGTACCCATAAGAAAGCACGACATGTACCCAAATAAAAGTCATATCGTATTTTGAAACTGTATTTATAGTGCTCAGCGAGTAGTTTGTCTGTACCTAACAAGGGATAGAAACAAATGTCAATATCATCTACACTGAAGGGAATCAAGGACCTTCTCATATATTGATTTATCAAAACAAGTAAAAAATAACACGTGGGAGAGAGCCAGTTGCATATCAATACAAAGCTAGCAATATACTTAGAACAGAAAAGTCGTTTACTGAAACACGGGAAGAATAACAGAACAAAGGAGACAAAATAACACGGCAAAACCGTAAGCTACACCGTGTAAATTGCCGTTTTCAACACGTGGACAGAAAAAAGATGATTCGTGGGCATACTAGAAAAGACTATCTCGAAGTAAGTATTCGTAAAACGAGCACTTATTTTCAAAACAGCGTCTTTTTATGTTGCAAAAACATCACGTGCCAGTAGGGAACAAATACGGTCTTGTAGATAGACTGTGTATGGTTTGCCCGATTTCCGTTTTTTATCTTCCGTTTTTATCCGTGGCGTAAATTCCGTAAAATCTTTATCTTTGATTAGCCTACTTAAACCGACTATTCTCTAGTCTACTATATACGGCGAAACACACTATTGGCGGTGACGTCACTTTCGACCAATGTAATGGCTTAATTTAGAGATCCACCTTTACTCTGATAAAAGGTGGAGGCAAGAAGAATTATAGGTCTGCAATCTCTCAATTAAAAAAACGACCTCGGTAATACCCAAGAGATTAATCTCAGAGATTAATCAAGTAGACTTAAAACCTTTTGCAAACTGGGCAAATTATATTGTTTCCAGCTGCCTAGTAATCAAACTCTGAACAAATTCGAATTTTCGTGCTGTTTGACTTGCTAATCAGATTTTGAAGGTTTTTGTCTTAGTTGAAATTTTTTGCTCAAATTTCACTTGTGAGGGATTGTGGTTTAAGTTTAATGGACTAGTGAGCAAAAACTTGTTGAAAGTCCGCAGTAAAGACGCTAGAACAACGTTGAAGGCGTGTTTGTCTAATGGGTATACTTTAGCAATTATCAAGAAGATATATTTGTTTCTTGTGTTCGGTAAAAAATAAGTAAATGCTCTGTTTTCGGCAGCATTCGTTGAAAACACCAATCTACGGTGAAGATCTAAAGCTCCTCCACAGTGATATTATTAATTCGACCACTAATAAATCTTAATACTTTTTGACAACTGAAAAACAAGCCTCTACCCTGCTTCCACACGACGTAAGAACAACGTCAAAACAACGTCGTTTTAACAGTGTTGCGACGTTGTTACGCCTTCCACTGGTGTATGTATTGTCTCATCGAGGATTTCCACGCACAACTTCGTACTTTTACCTGTCCTTTTGTCAAAATATTAATTCACGGAGAATAGGAAAACACATTTATAAATAAAATATAAGATAAATGAGATAGCAAACCTCGTACATAGGGTCTGCTCTCTCTTTCTATATGCAGATCTTTAACCAAGGAGAGAAGAAGTGTTGGGGATGAGGTTGTGTAAAATGGTGTAGCTAGCCAACTAATAGCCTAAAGAGACACAGGAACGAGGTTGCTGTTATTGTTAAACTATCTTTAAACTTCGGATTTCTGTGAATATCAGTTTTTAATATTTTTCTTAATTAGCGTTCCCTTTTCGTTTGATATTATTTGTGTGTCAATTAAAAACTACAGCAACAAAAATTCCCAATATCGTTTAACGATTACAATATAATAATAAGCAACAATTACGCAATGGACAAAAACTTGTTCAAAGTCCACGGTAATACGCTAGAACAACGTAGTTCTAGCTTCTTTACTGCAGACTTTGAACAAGTTTTTACCCGCTTGGTATACATCACCACAGCACAGAATACTCGCTAATGTAAACGACGTTTCACACGGAGGTGGTGCATGAAGTAGAGGTGAATGTTTAATTTCTGCAATACTAGTTATTTAAAAACGAATAAAACTAAATCAAACTAGAGAGTAACTTAGTTTTTCGTTGTAGATACATAGAGTTTTTATGTAACATGATTCTAAACACACAGCCATTGGAACCCCAATCTTCTTAGTGTTATCTAATGCCTAAGACAATAATAATAATAATCTCCTTATCTCATAGCGTTAAATGTCAAGAGAGAAGAAGCCCTGGGAACAAGGTTGTGCGCTATATCCCCCCTCATAACAACCAATCACCAATCATCTAGTTTATCCAATCAATAAACAAATACAATATTTTATCACGCTTTGCTTTGTTTGTACTTTTGGCCATCACTGGAAATAATAATGCCGTGATTTCCAGCCAGCCTGCACGCTAGAAAGGTAGAAAGGTAAACAAAACAAACAATGAAAATAGAATGTAATACGATATAACTTGCTCCAAATACTTGGCTTACGTATCAAGCAGTAAGATTGATTGATGGAACAACATGCAAGTTCATAGATTCTTGACAAATGCTGTTCAAAGATCAACGTTTCAATTAATTAATGGATAAATACATGTTTATTTAAAAAATTGTTGCAACAAGGTTATACTTCCATGTCACGTTAACCAGCCTAATTTTGTCTGTTCTAAAGGTATACAGCTGAAACTTTCTCAGCAAAGGGAGCTAGCTAGCTATAGCTGGAAATGTCTTCCTTTTTGTTTAGAATTCAGCATGGAGGAGAGCAAAAAAGAAAGCTATTTCCATGGCATCGGGACAACTGTCTCTCCTATAAATGTGGCTTTTCAGTTTGGTCGCGCACACACTACTTAAGGGAACATAGGAGAATGATGCCGATACCCGCCCGGACATTCACCGGGCCACTGATATTTCATTTACGGAAATAGCGGACATGACCTTACAAATCTAGCACAAAAATTATCAAAATTTTGAATATTTCAATCGGCTATAGCTAACTTCAACTAAACTTACTCTTATTCCATGAAGTAAACTGTTCTGGAAAGCTGGAACCCTCCTAAATACATAGGTACAACACTTATTGGTTTCTGTAAGGAAAACACATTAATTTTTGAAAAATTCACCGAGCGATAAATGCCATTTTTCGACTATTTTTTGCTACGCGCTGAAAATTCAAATCGACTTGTGGACGGTGATAAAAAGCTATTATGCTAATTTTCCCGGTAAATGAAGCAAAATATGTTGTAGAATAAGAATATGGTATGCGCTCTGGATGCCTTTTCCCATCGTTTCTTTGATTTATATATTAGACAGAAATTTAATGCGAATGTTGAATACTGTAGAATGATTTTAGAACACAGCTTTTCTGAAAAATATATTTTCTTCAACAATTTTTTTATTGTAGGGTTTAGGTTGGGTATTATCACATTCTATACATTAACCACAGCTTGAGTAATACCTGCTATCCGGGCACCATGTTGACTTTTCGTACGTGTCACATATGAGTTTGCAGTGGATTGGTCCCAGAGTTGATAAATTAAGATCCTTCTTATAATAAACTTGTTTCTTAATATCACTGTACCATTGGCCTTTAAGTTTTAGTAAAAATTGAACGTTCAAAATTTAAGCAATTATCAATTTAATGGTCCACATAATCAATACAGATGTATATTAATGCAGATAAGAAAACACTGTATCACTTAATTAACGTGTAAAAAATCAATACAAATTTTTCAAAATCGTGTTAATTTCATGTGTTAATTTTCTACTTTAGGTATTAATTTCTCATCTGTAGTTTGTCTGTTATTTATGTTATGATATAAATATATTTCAGTTATTACTTCTCAAACACAAAAAGATGCAGCATAGAGAAGAGAGACCTGCTATCAAATCTCGCAAAGGAAGTGCGGTTGATACCAAACGAGATATATCACTTGAAGGAAATATAAGATTTCTAAACTCAATGTATGAATGTTTTCAATTTTTTTATTTATATTTTCATTATCAAAAGAATGTGATTATGCAATAGTAACAATAAAGGAGGTTTGGAAATCCCAAGTTAAGAAATGCAAGTTCTGGAGTCTGAGTTACGAATATATATGACATCATAACCCAAGTTAGGGTCCACACAACAGAAAACATATGGAGCCAAATGACTCATATGTACGTATTAAGAAAACATCTACATTTGTGAGTGGATGGGGTCACTCCATAATATGTATGTATGTAGTTAATGTGGTAGATTGCAAAGTGTCAAACCACAGTAACAATGTCGACTCTGCGTATTAGTTGAAGTGTAAATTCAATGCTAATGTGTTAGTGTTTAACTAATACCTGGTGTATAAGGCAGTTGGTGAGTTTGAAGGCTAGAATTAAGTGAAGTTGAAAGTCATGAAGCATTGTAAATTTCATAAGAAAACTGTCACCTTGACCACACAAAATTTGGTAGCTTGTATACCTATTTTACAGCAGCCAACAATAAAAAGAGGAAATGAACTTGTTGTTTAGACTTGAGACTTGTTTATTGGTCTTATCCAAGCAAAAATAAGTTTTAATTCATAAAAAAAAAATTGCACAAAATATTATTGCTCCTTGCTTTTTCATTTGCAGTGGAGAACATGTATAATGGTATTTTTATTTGTATGTTTTAGCGAGTTTCCTGCAGAGTTGATGTGTTGCAGATATGATAATAATGGAAAATTACTTGCATTAGGATTGTCAAATGGAACTATAAAGGTAAATAAGGCAAATAATCACTGCAGAGAAGAGCAAATAATCACTGTAAAGCAGTGAATTTTGGGCTATGCCCAAAAATCCCTCCTCCACAGTGATTGTTTAAGGGGGTTAATTTAAGGGGTTTAATTATTAATTTGTGATTGAGAGCTTCAAGTGTTTGATATACTGCAGAGCAGGGATTTTTTAGCATATTATTTGTTTGATTTATTTTATTTTATCTACTGTTAGGTTTATTCATTGGAAAATAGAAGTGTTGTGTATAGTCTTCAAGCAACTGGAAACCATAAAAATTTACCTGTGACATGTATTAGGTGGAAACCAGATGAGCCAGATCAACAATATGGAAATGTCTTAGTAGCTACTTGTAAGCTAAATTATAAACAATGATCGAAATTAAGAGTAGATAATGTGGAGGTGGGATTCTTCAGCATAAGAGCTTCAGATTTTGTAGCATTAAACATCACTCCTCCAAAGTGATTATTAGCCCACCAAACAAAGTTTGGATAGGCTGTTGTTAGCACATTTTGGCGGTGGTGGCGGCCCGCTTTTCTTAATAGACCATGTTCCCGAAGGGCTAGCCTTCTGAAATTTGGTACCAGCATTTATGGCAAAATTCTAGAAGGACTTGTCCACTCAGTCCAGATTTTTGAGCAAAAAGGGTCCAAATCGAGTTTTTGTGCCAACGGACCGTAAAGGCGTGGTACGGTCCTGAAATTTGGTTATGGCATTATTACGAGACCGCTGGCGAAATTCTTTTCAATTTCGTCAACTCGGGACCGAGTATCGGCGAAAAATTGATTTTTCCAAAAGTTGAGACTTGAAATTTTTTTGAGAATTTGATTTACATTCCCAAAATGATTTTCTGGTGATTTTTGTTGATAGAAAATGTTTGAAAATAACTTTTCTATGAGACCATGAATCTTTTTTGACAGCCATTTTGTTGTATTTTGGGGTGTTACTTTTTGAGACGATAAAAAATATTTTTTAACATTTCAAGAATTAAGGTCTCCATTTTGATTTTGGGAAGCTTCCTTCTTCAATTTGGAAATAAATATTAATGTGTATTAATGTGTATTCACTTTAGGGCCATTCAATTACAATATCATGAGTGTAGCTGTTTATAACATATTAATGACTCATGGTTCAAATTAGAAATATAATGACAATATACAATTCAACAAAGGAAGATTTGTTAATAAAAGAATAAATTGTTTTAATGAATATGCAATCTTCTATTTCTTCTTTTTCATTTTAATAACACCTTTACTAAAATGTTAACTTTAAAATGATAAGATGTATGATATATAATGTGTGTATGCTATTCATACCCACTGTGGAGAATTTATTTCTGAGCATTGCTTCAGGCTATGATATGAAATTTCACTACGCTCCTCCACAGTGATTTGATATAATTTTACCTTGATAAGGGTGTTCCAATTGTTTATTTGACCTGAAACTTTATTAACTTAACAAGGACATGAAATCCTAATACCATGTAAAATTTGTGTGTTTATCCTTGATATGCAATTTCACTACTCTCCTCCACAGTGACTTGACACAATTTTACCTTGAAAAAAAGGTGTTCCAAATATTTATTTGAACTGAAACTTTACCATCTTAATAAAGACATATTTCAAACACTGATGTATAATGTGTGTATGCTAATCATATTTATGTGCTTAGGTTTAAGTTTCAAATGGTTTGGTGGGCTACTTTCAATACCGTACCTTTGATTTACTCTTATTTTGACCACTGATAAAAGTGGTATGATCAAGGTAATTGGTTAGTTTCAAAACACAGAACCAATCAATAGCAATGTCAATAATTTTTCCAGTGTTCAGTGGTCAAAATAAGAGTAAATAATCCCTGCGAAGGAGAGAATTTTAAACATCTCCTCCACAGTGATTATTTGCTCTTATTTTAACCACTGAAAGGCATCAAATGCAGGTTCAAGGACAAAAGGGAAGAAATGTTATTTGATGGTTAAAAAAAGCATCATTATTATCATATTATTCTTTTCAATTTTCAGATATGTCCAGTGCTGGAAATATAAGCAACTGCAGAGGATTTTGATCATAGTTACAGCCTCGAAAGCCTGAAAGTATACTGAAAAACCACTCTTTCATATAGATTAATAATTCTTACAACTGTTTTATTTTCAACTAGATGCATCTGGATGTGTAAGATTTTGGCATGTAACAACCGGTAAATGCTTACGTACGTATGAAGAACCAAAAGTCCAGATGATGACGTGTGCATATAACAATACAGGTAATCGAGTTCTTGTCGGAAGAAGTGATGGTAAGATTGATATCCATGATGAAGAAACTGGAAAGATTATTATGGTAATGGAGCCAAGGTATATTATGCATTTTTAGCAATGCTTGAAATAAGGTCAAATGATCACTGTAGGCATGATTTTTGAGCGTAACTTCAAGCCACAAAGCTATGCTAATAAATCACTCCACCGAGGTTATTGCTCATATTTCGAACATTGTTTACAATATTGCAAGTCTGAGAATAGCTGTCAGATATCATCTGTGAAGAGTGCTTTTTGTTTCCAGATGCAAGCCATTCTCAAATACGCTCCTCCACATGTGATTTTCAGGCTTAATATTGAATAATGTAAATTGACAATTAGTACAGTTAATCCTGTACAGCACCATTGGGACCCCAAAAAATCGCCCACTACAAGGACAGGGAGAATAACTGCACTGTGGAGGAGAGGTTTTTTCGGAATATTTTTGTTCACTATAGTGGTCAAGAGGAGTGAAGTTTGAGCATAGCTTCAGGCTAGGAAATCTAAAGCTATGCTTAAAAATCCCTTCTCCACAGTGATTATCTATAGAGAGATTTCCTCACAATCAGTAGTATCAACAGGAAAGTGAAACAAGGTCCTACAGATACAATACTCAGATTTATTTAGTATAGTGTATATCTCCTCATATCTTCTCAGAAAGCTTCAGAGATACCAATTTTTCAAGCGTTTACAAAATTTAAGTTCTTGCAGAACCACTATATATTTTTTATTTATTTAGTACAAATCCTGAAATAATGGATGGTCATGTGATGCGAATATTTTCTGCTCTATATAACCCTTCTGATGACAACGTATTTGTCTCAGGTGGTTGGGATGATACAGTGCAGGTAAATATATTCATCTTGGGTGCTATAAGTAAATTAGTTTGTCTCAGGTGGTTGGGATAATACAGTTTAGGTCTTAGGTGGTTGGTTGATATTTTGTATATCTTTACAAATAGATCATATTTTTCTAGCAGACTGAAAATTGTTTAATCAATCAATGTCACCAGCGTTCACGAAGGAAATAATCACTTCTTGTTCAAAATAACAAATAATCGGTGCGGAGAAATGATTTTTTAAAGCATAGTTTCCTGCTACAAGCCTGAAAGCTATGTATTGAAGTTACATGACATTAAATCATTTCTTCTTATCTTAAGCACTCCTTTATAGTTGATTTCAACAAGGCGAAAAATTAAGAGTAAAAACCAAAAGAAGTCATTCCATTAGTGGAAATTAACATCACGCATCATGTGACGTCAATTTCTACCAATGGAATGTCTTCTTTTGGTTGTTGCTTCGAATTTTTTGCCTGGTTGAAATCAACCTTAACATTGAACAACGAGAATTTTATTTTTTTATTTCGTTCTGACGAATTCTAAATGAAGCCAACACATTGGTTGAGATGTACGTCATCCGTCAGGTGACGCCGCTTTCTACCAATTTAATGGCTTCATTTAGAATTCGCACTTCCTTATTTCTTTAGTGGTGGGATACACGGTTGAGTGATAAATATTCAATCAAGAAGATAGTTGGTCCACATATTTGTGGTGAGGGTCTTGATATAAATCCTTATAATTCAAACATGGTAGTTGCATCATGGAGAAAAGACCACAACTTACAAATATATGATTTTGGTAGTGGAAGGGTGATTTCAGAGATTATGTCAGATTTAGATGACAGAAGCATGGTAAGTCAGTATTCACTAACTATATAGGTGACAGTGCTTGAAGTAAAGACTAAATAAGCACTGTGAAGGAGTGATTTTTGAGCATAGATTCAGGCTTTAATTCATACATTAGTACATTCAGGCTTACAGTACTTGAAATTAATGCAAATAACCACTACTGAAGAGTGCTTTTGAGCATAACTTCTGGCTTTGTTGCGTGTAAATATGCTCAAAAATCCCTCCTCCGCGGTGATTATTTGTTCTTATTTCGGCCACTTATTCGATACGAATAAACCAATCGATTACAAGATTACAATGAACCAATCGATTACAAGACTCGTCACTCTCCACTTCAGATAATAATTAGGAGACAGTCCCTTACTACAGTTCGTACCACTCTTAACATAACACTCTTCTTCATGTCATAAACGGACGACAAGATTGATTTCCACTAGGCCATAAATTCACTGCGAAAACCAGCAGAAGACAATCTATTGCTAGAAATTGACGTCATACATGTGTAACTTCAACTTCTACAGTGGAATGTTTTTGGCTTTCACAGCGAATCCCCTCCCCTGTTGAAATCGACCTTACTTAACGGTTAAAGGAAATATATATTTTTTTCTTTTCATAGCTCTACTGTGTCCAATGGTTAAACCGAGATACCATCACATGCGGTGGTAGTCATGGAAACACTATGAAATATATTGACGTCGTATCAAAGCAGGTATTTTTCTCATGTTTGCCGTTTTATTTCCCAGTGGTCAAAAACTTGTTCAAAGCCAGCAGTAAAGAAGTTAGAACATGTTGTAGAAAACGTTGTTCTAGCGTCTTTATTGCGGACTTCGAATAGATTTTTGCCCACTGGGTTGAACGTGAGAATATGTGCGAGTAAACTACAGGATGCATATGTTAGCTAACATTTCCCAATTCTTTTTCCAAATTTAAGAGCAACAAGTAGACAGGAATATCCATTTCTTACTGTCTTAACAGAGGTTTCCCTTGTTGGACAAACTACCATTCCTTTATATATATTTCTGATTTTCTTTTCAGACTGTTGGTCGAGTTCATAGTTTACCTGGTGCCGTATACTCAATAGATAACAACAGACGGGCGTCACATCAAGTTGTCGGAGTTTGTTCTAGTCAAACATTGTATCTGGTAGAAGATACTATGTAAAGTGAATAAGCAACTATGTCACCTGGTCCAGTGAGCAAAAACTTGTTCAAAGTCTGCTGTAAAGACCATAGGACGTTGTTCTAGTGTCTTTGCTGCGGACTTTGAACAAGTCTTTCCCATTGGAGAGCTTCTTATCTCTTGTCAAACAAAATCTAAATCCAAGCTCGTCCCCAGCCCCTTTTTGACTTTTCTTATATATTTTTTTAAAATAAAAGTCAGAAGGAGCTAGGGACCAGCTTGATATCAATCCTAAAGAAAAGAAGAAGCCCTAAGAATAAGATTGCAAAATAATACATTCATATACGCTAGATCAACCTCCACACTAGGACTTCTCTCTTGAAGTCTAATCAGAAACACTGACTTTTTCAACTGGGAATAAATAACACTGGAAAGAAGAGTATAACGAAATAAGAGCAAATAAATAATCACTGTGGAGGAGTGATACTTGAGTTCAGGTTACAAAGCTTGAAGTTACGCTCAAATGCTCCTCCACAGTGACTATTTACTCTATTTCGGCTCAACTTCAATCCCAAGCGTCCTCTTCTCTTTTGACGTCTAAGTCTATGAAGTAGCGCTGAGATCAAGATTACTCTTCTTCTACAAATAATAATTTTGGAAATGATTCATTCTCAGATTATACTATTTATTCGTCTTTCGCAGACATTCGGGACTACCCCATAAATAAGGTTCGGTTTACATTTCGCTGCAAGTCTATTCTCAGATCTCTCCAGATCAAAATTAGAACAACATCAAAGCGATACCATCCAGTGGACAAAAAACTTGTTCAGAGTCAGTAGTAAAGACGCTAGAACAACGTCATTAAGTTTTTGTTCACTAGGCTGGCGCTGTAGTTTTTCATGTAACGGCTAACAAACCAATTGGGTAGATATTATTGACCAAAATATTACGTTCACGCATGCGCGACAGCATTCTCAATAAAGTTACAAATTGGAAATATAGTGTTTGGAATAAATAATAATGAAATATGTGGACAAAAACTTGTTCAAAGTCCGCAGTAAGACGCTATGAGAGTGGTGAAGACGTTGCTCTAGCGTCTTGATTGCGGACTTTGAACAAGTTTTTACGCACTGGATACTGAGGTGTTTCGAGAAGATCTATAGTTGTTTCTTACCGTTTGCAAATTTCACTTCTGTGTTTCTTATTTTTTGAGTTAATTTCAATTCTGATCCTTTTTAGAATTTGTTTCTTATAAAAAAAACACGTGTATTTAACAACTGTCCGAAAAGTCCTGAGAGCGAAGTTGTATTTTGCTTTCACAACCAATATTATCTTGACAGTCATCTTTTGTACTCTAATCACCCTGCATATAGGCTCATAGGAAAATACGAACATAAATTATCGTTCTGGTGTGAGGATTACAGTGTAACCGCTGGCTCTAAGAGACATAGATACTTCTACTACCACATTGAAAGTTTGCATGAACTGTAACTTAGCGAGGTTTAAAATTTCTGTAGTACATATCACCATGTGGATAAATGAACACGCATTGAACAGGTTTTTGTAGAGCGGCGGTTCCTGCGGCCGACTGGAGTGCATTGTGTATTTATTCTAAGAAACGTTTTTTTTTTTTTGTAAGCTTCAGTAAATTTTGACTGAGGTTCGGTGATTAATTAAAATTAATTAATTAAAAAATCGTCTAGAGAAACCAATGATGATCTCTCTCTCACCAACCTTGTTCCGAGGGCTTTTCACTAAGCTGGAAGAAGCCCTGGGAACAAAGTTGAAAAAGTGCTTTTGTGTCTGTGCAGGGTGATATATCTTTAGGAGAAGAAACGATGAGAATAGATATTCTTCTGTATATATGTCAGGTCGAAATAAGAGCACGTAATCACTGTGGTGGAGTGATTTTTGAGCATAGTTTCAGGCTATGCTCTAAAACCACTCCTCCTTAGCGATTATTTGCTGTTATTCCAACCAGTGTATAAAGTGTAAATGATATGAAGTAAGTTATTTTTAGATTGTATAATTTGTTCAACCTCGTTTCCAGGAGCCCTGGGAACGAGGTTATAATTTGTTAGAAATTTGTAAGAAACGTTTATGGTTTCGTTAATATACATACACCCATCTAAAATACTCTTTTGTTATTCGTACTCCTTTAATTACATGAGGTCAATTTCTACCAATGACGCATCTTTTTTTCACTTTCGCACTGAACATTCCGTCTAAAGGAAAGCTATCGCACTCCACTCTTAGAAAATTTTATTTTAGGCTGAAGATTTTGCTAATTTCAGACTCATGGATTTCTTATTGCTTTCTTATTTGCACAGTCACTATAAGTTATACTCGAAAATGGACGTACAAGAAGAGACTTGCTTCTTGTAAAGGTGGGATCTAAATACCAGTACTTAGACAGTAAAAAGTTAAACAACTCAATCATAATCATGAGGAACTTCATAAAAGGAATTTTTTATTTTTACATTTGTGTAATCAGATCTTTCTATTATCTTTCTTACAAAAGTGAATATACATTGAATCATTTAGCAACTGTGTTAAGCAACTTTTAGTATTGAAATATCAGTATCCTAAGCAACTTTCAGTAGGGACCTGACCTGCTTTGACGTTGTTACGACGTCGGGTACCGGCAGGGAAAACATGGCACATAAAGATTAGCTTGTTGTTCTAGCGTCTTCACGGCGATAGTTGCTTTTAAAAAAAAGTGAATAATATCCAATCTCGATTCCAGAGCTTCTTTTTCTTTTTAACTCTCTCTCTCTTTCTTTCTCTGCCGTCCTCACCGATTTAGACATCAAGAGAGAAGAAGCCCTGGGATCGAGGATGAATGATATTGTGATAGAAAAAAATGTAACCTCTGTAGATTTCAGCCTAGATTGGCCATTGATTGAGCAGGTCCCACCTGAAACATATACCTCCACCTAAAAAACGGTATTTGCAGAATTCCCACCAGAAAAAAAGTATTTTTTAATATAACACAAAACATCAGTTCTTTTTTTTACTTTACAAAACTAACAAATGTAACAAATCTAAAATATTATAAAATATTTTAATAAAATACTAACAGTGAGGGTTTTGTGAACTGAACCTGTATATCAAAACTTTTCTTTATGAATAAAATAAAATATGAACGT
>JAULBZ010005404.1:0-13460 GCA_032360805.1 Neoturris breviconis | reverse complement strand
GTATTTTTTCAATTCGTATTTAACATTATTTTCAATTAATTTTGTATTGCTTGTGGTTGTTTTACTTTCGTGAATCTCTTTAATACCAACCCGTTTTTTGGAGTTCCACGGGCTCTCCAAACAAAGTTGGAACCTTCTGGTTCAAGTGAACTTTTCTCCTTTGCTTTGAGATTGGAAATGGATCAGTGACAAGATTGTTATCAAATTATATAGAGATCAGAGAAGATGAATTGGAAGAACGAAGGGAAATGATTGATCTGACACTTACTATGCCAATATTTTTACGGTTATTACTAAAGTATTTGTTGAAACAATTACTCACACAAGGCTAAGTTGCTAAAAATATTATCTATAATTGTACTAGTGGTTTCACTGACTCTGGTTGGCATAATTATATGAGGAAGTAGGTTAAAAGAAGTGACGTTGTCTAAATAATCACCAACTTCTTTATCGGTCTTAAGGTCGATATTACAATTACCAAGAAGAACAATATATTTGTTTTCACAAGAAGCCTTTTGGAGAACAGTAGTCAAAATATCATCAGTGAACTTATCGACAGACATTCTAGGATGTCTGAAAATACATCCGACATTGATATTTTAACCTTTGTTTGCAAAATTTCAATGAATTTGGATTCAAGCTCTCTTTATGATCAAGACGTTCAACAAATTGCATGTGATCAGAGATATACAAAAGAGCACCACCTTTTTCACCTTGAGTGGTCATGTGTTTATAAGTATAACCAGCAAAATCACAATTAATAGGAAGAATAGTTGTCTGAAATCTAGTCTCACTGATACCAATGATACTGAAATCATGCTCAAACTGGCCAAGAAGAAGATTTAGTTCATCAAAATATTTTGACAATGAGGCTATGTTCATATGAAAAATGGAGAATGGCTTTGAATTCAGATGAAGGCCAGACAACCCATTTTTATCATAATAATTATGGTTTTGTACATAGACTCATCAAATTCAAGAGTATTAAGCTGTGCAAGAAATGGAAGAAAGGGACGTATCATAAACTAGAGAGGGAGTTTTTAACTTAAAGGGAAGAATTTCATTAGTATATTTACAGCAGCATGATTTCTGAGTAGAATTCTGCAGGAATGTATCATCCTTGGCGTTGGGACCATTGTATTTAATAAGTATCCAGAAATCACAAGTATCACAATAAATCGCCTTTTGATACCAATTTTTTAGTTCTATGTTTCTATTTCTTTTTATACCAGCGAGCGCAGCGAGTTTTGCCTTTGAATAGCTCCTTTGGCAGCAATCGCAAAAAAATTCCTATTATTCAGTGAAAAAACGAGTCTACCATCTTGACAACATCTTGTCTGACTCTCTTTTTCTCGAAATGACGTTTTTTAACTCGATCATCTCGCATTCACCAGTTTGTTTGGGTTATCGTGTTTATACGTATTGTATTATTTGTTATTGCGGAGCAAAAAGAAGCGCATGCTTCGCATTTGCGGAGCTCCTTTGGCAGCAATCACGAAAAAATCCCCATTAGTTCAGTAAAACTAGTAATTTAAGGATTGCGGAGCGTGGGTGTACCACTATGTTCGCAAGGAAAAATTTTAAGACAGGCAAGTCGACAGAGGAACACAGGCAACAGGCAGGACCGGACTGAGGAATAGAAAATACGTCTAACAAACGATTAAAATACGTCTTGGTATGCGTCTTAAAGACGTCTTAATATAGTCTGATTTGTCCGTTTAGAAGACCTCAGAATATAGACGATTAAAAGCCGTAAACGAAAGATGTCTTTAAAACATCTAAGGACATCTTAAAAATGTGTTTTAGACGTCTCATCAAGACGTATTTGAAAGGATTATATTTAGATGCATTCAAAAGTTGTTTTTAGTGCTGAAGAAATGGCTTTTAAACGTTTGTTAGACGTATTTTTGCCGGCTGAGAACTCGCTAAAACGATGTTCTGTCTCATCCCTATTTTTGTCATATCGACAGAGCATTTATATGGCAAACGTGTTATCACTACTAACCGATATATTGCTTTCTTTATCCGAGATATCTAGCCTAGTATACTAAGCTCTATTTTTTCTTTCTTGCCCTAATTCTCTTCCAATGTTGATACTTTAAAGATTTGAGAAAAAACATTGCTTTTTCACAATATAAACCCAAAATCTCAAACGACAGATTATAACGTAAAGAAAGAAAATGAAGGACGGAAGCAAAGAGACGTGAATCCTTGGCTATGAGATATCCGATAGACGACACAAAATATACGTGTTTCATACATTGGGCTCCATATAAATAGGCCCTAAAGACCTAATTCATACTGTTAATTTCTATGTCGGGGGACTAAATTCTTTTTGCACCGTTGCTACTCTGTTAGAGTTCTTTCCTTGGCCGTTTGGATGTGGTAAACCATAGGTACCAGACAAGGACGAAAGGCAAGAAAAGATCCCCGGCAGAGGCAAATGGACAAAGGAAAGTTGTTCTCAAAATGGTACACACGTTTTTACACTGAACTAACAGGAATTCCCTCGCGATTGCTGCCAAAGAAGATCTGCGCAAAGAGTTATGTTTATAACAAAGAAATACAATACAGTTGATGGATATTTCTTTATTTCTATAATATATAACGTCTTTTCTAGTATAAAGTTTACTTAAAAGAGATACAATACAGTTAATGGATATTTCTATATTTCTATAATATATATATATAACGTATTACACAAAATCTTAATCTTCTTCAGATGATGGAGGAATATGACGATAATAACGTTGACTTAGGGCCTTATTATATGGAGGTAAATTTAATACTCAGCCCATGTAACTCGCTGAAACGATGTTTTGTTTCATTCCTATTTCTGCAGTCATAACGACAGAGCATTTATATGGCAAACGAGTTACCACTCCTAACCGATATATTGCTTAAAATATACGTGTTTCATACATTGGGCTTCATATGAAGAAGCCCTAAACATCTAATTTTTGCTGCTCATTTCTATGTCGGTGAACTAAATTCTTCTTGCACCGTTGCAAATCTGTTGGGGTTCTTTCCTTTGCCGTTTGCATGTGGTCTTCGTCTGGTGCCTTGAGCTCTAATGCCTATCCTTTGCCTATTTGCCTCTGTTGAGGATCTTTCTTTAGCCTGTCGTTCTTGTCTGGTGCCTTAGGTTTTGATGACCGTCCTTTGTCCAATTTCTCGTGCCTTTCTTCTGCCGGGATATTTTTTTGCCTATCTTATATGGTGCCTTGTTTCTGTTGCCTTTCATATGCCTATTCCTCAGTCCGGCCCTGCTTGTTGCCTGTGTCTTAAAATTTCGCTTGCAAACATAGTGGTACACCCATGCTCCGCAATCCTTAAATTACTGGTTATAATAATACTCGGATCATTAAACACAATTTCTTTATAGAAATATTCTTGACAAACAAATGTTTTAAACTATTCAAATAAAAATGCTATAATAGAATTGCACGGATGAAATGTAAGTGTCTATTCTTTCCATTACATTGTTATAAAGTTAATTCAAAAGTTATGTTTATAAGAAAGAGATGCAATACAGTTGATCGATATTTCTATACTACAACGTACAAAAGGTGGGTTTCCACTTCAGTAAATTTGGTCGCGCAAGCGAGTTTGCGCGACTTTGCCAATTGTTTTTTGTAACTATTGCGCAATACATCTGCTCGTGGCTGCCAAAGAAGCTACGCAAATGCAGGAAAATCGGGTATTCACAGGGTTTAAATCCAAGCGGTTTGGCTTCGTCGGTCTAAACCCGTGTATTACGAATAATACGACACGCAGTTTTAACTATTAAACGTCAGACAAGCTTCAATTTCATTTTTGTAGTTGGAAAATGTGCGTATATTAGCGACTCCTCTGCCAATATAGTTAGTTGAATCTAGATTTGCATGATGGATTGAGTAGCCAGAAATAGTATAGTGTTTCTCTGTTCGTTCGTATTTAGGATTTTTTTTTGCTTAATCTCGCAAACTGCAACGACCAGTAGTTTTTCTTTCTGGGTGCGTTCTAGTAACTCTGGCATTTTGGCAAACGTTAATTGATCAAAGTTGGTAGGCACGACTTTGAAGGATGCAATTTTATAGGTTTTAGCATAAATCTACGCAGTTTAGTTGGTGCATGCGATTGTGCCTTCTTTTTAAAATCGGAATGTTTTCGGGAGCACTGAGATTTTTGAAGTTTATTATATTCTATAAGTTTTACAATGCCTTAATCAATGTCTTGATCAGTAATTTATTCAAAACCATCTAACATGCTTATGGCATTGATAATATTAGTTGTTGCACTAGTTTTTTCTATTACAATTATGCTGTGCGCTTTAAACATGAGCAAGAGTCGTTAAAAAATACATTAAACAATAGCGGGCCTAGTATTGAACCTTGTGGCACATCCTTCTTAACATACATTTCATCCGATAAACAATTTGTATAGGCCACTTTCTGTGATCGACAGAACAGATAACTACCAAACCATTCGAGTTTTTGTCTCTGAGACCATAACTATTATATATATAAATTGTTGATAGAAGGAAAAGGTGTCCCATTTTAGTCATGTTTTTGGTTGTAGAAGAACGAGATGTTGCATGATTCGTTTAAAAAGAAAACAGTTTATACCAACTTATATTCAATTGTGGTTCGGCATTGTATTTGTTCAACAGGTTGTTTATTTCAATCAAGCTTGGTACCCTAACGTGTGCAGTAAAGTACTTTTTTTTTTATTTTACAATTTCAGTATCGTCGCAGAATAGACGAGAGAACACTAAATCAATGCCCGTTATCAACTCGATAGGAAGACAAGGACAGTGCTTCAACGAGGGTTTAGATCAGTGTACTTTTCCTGATGAACTTAAGATGACTGACGTCATTCTTGCGCATAAAAGAGAAGCGTGGACAGACAGAACGAATTAAAGATCCATCAGTCTTCTACCGGCCATATCTAGGGTATATGAGAAATTAGTCTGCAAAAAACTGCCTAGCTTCATGGAGACTAAGCTCTAATAATATCTTTGTGGATTAACCTGGTTCATAACTGGCAGAGGTCTCTTGCTAAATCAGGCAAAGCTGGTACAGTACTGATGGACCTATCCAAAGCATTTTACTGTTTACCGCATAGCTTACTTATTGTCAAATTAGAGGATTATGGACTTGGATACAGAAGCTTAGTTTTTCTGCGGAGTTATTTATCTGACAGAAAGATGTGAGTGCGCACTGAATCATGAAATCCCGATCGTTATAAACTAATTTCGTACTAATGAGATTGTTGTTAATCCAAATAAATTCCAAGTAATGTTTCTAGGTTGTAGAGAATATTCAATTAGCCTAAATGTGGACGGTTACAATATTAACAGTTCCGGCTCTGTCAAACTACTTTAGGTAACTTTGGACCATAGGCCGTCTATCAATCCTTATATATTGGACATAGAGCGAATAGAAAGATTAATGCGCTCTTAAGAATATGTAGATACCTTGATGTAAACAAGACCATTCTCCTTTGTAATGGTTATATTATGTCTTGTTTCGAGTACTGCAATCTAATTTAGAAATTTTGCTCTAAATTTGCCACCAGGCGAATTGCTTCTACACAAGCTAGAGCATCAAGAGCCATAAATATGGACTTTATCAGAAAGCGTCATAATCTCCTAGAGGTGTATTTCGAACTTCTAGTTGATATCATTTATAATCTGCATCTTCTATTAATTGAAGTATATAAATCCTTACATAGACTTCATCCTGAGTATATGTGTGGATTATTTGTGCACAAGAAACATGGAAAGTAACCTTCGTCGTGGAACACCACTTGCTCCCCCTGCTAGAACTGATAGTGGAACCAATTCCATTATATTCAGAGCAATTCTAGCATAGAACAATCTGCCTGCAGACTTGAAGCAGTGACACAGCCTACCTTAATTTATGTCTGGTATCAGCAAGATGGTTAGATTTTACTGTCATTGTAAAACTCGCTCTTGATTTTAACTTAGTTTTTTCTGTTTATATCCGTTGGCTTGTATTAATTTTTAACTGTAAATTGTAAATTGTGTCCAACGTTAAATAAAGATTATTACTATATTATGAACTGGAAACTAGTTTGACTGTAAACATGATTAAACTTGTTTCCAGACCTCTGTACAAGCTCATACAGTGTGCAGTTAGAATTTACTTACAGCTTGGTTACACTTGATCATGTTTTAGACCTTTTCATGGCTCCAGATTGCGTTGTTTTCTGGGAGATCACCCCGGCTTTACTTGGGAAGGGGGCTTACATTTCCTCCCTAAGAGCCCCATCTGCAAATACGAACTTTCCTTCAGAAAGTTTGGAAAGTTAGCTTTGCTAAATCTTCAAAAATTATGATTAACTCCACAATCAAAGCTGGTTAAGACGTTGATAACAACAGTAAAAGAGTCAATGACATAACATTACGCGTTGTTAATTCTCTTTTCTTTCATTTATTTTTATAAATCGTCACTATGTAAAATGTTACTTGCATATGTGTTAGGTGGAGGTCATTTTGAACCGGATTTCTAAACATAGCAAGAACGAATTGTTTTGCCTAATAGATACTCATATATAAGTTAAACAAAAACTTCGGTCTATGATATGTATTATCGGTATTTATTTTGCATCTGAGTAAATTATTTATCTTTAGACTACAAAGTGAAGCAAACATTAGAGCAAGAGGTAATTATGTGAATTTTGTACTTGCTATCTTAAATATTTTTATAAGGACATATTCCATAGCGAAATTTATATTAGTTTAAGAATTATGCTCCAGTCCTAATAAGATTAACTGCCGGTGAAGAAATGGTGTTTGCAAGCGTGTTCTACACTCCATTCAACAAATAGCTTTGGTTGTGTTGACTGCAATTTTTTATTTGTTTGCCAAAACTTTAACTCTATCAGCTAAGTCTGGACATTTTTTGTCTTGTACGTTTGTAGGAAGAAGGACATAGTACCCACGGGCCATAGCTCTGGAACTACTATAACCACTCTAATATTTAGTTATGCCAAAAGAAACAATTTGGTACAAGATTATCTAATGGCATTTTTTATGGCGTCATCAAATATTCTAAGAATTATGCTTTGAATTTAAATTTTTTTATCAGTACACCAAATTTAACGAAATTTTTTATAAATCCAAAAATTACCACCTGTTCTGCTAATATGTTTTGCATTTGGTCAGATTGTTGATGAGCCAATAATATGTATATTTATTTATGAAAGAATATGTTAGTGTTTATGACGTCATCAAAACCAAATGAAATGAAATAATTAATTGTCTGTAAAATTCTATTTCTAGTTTGTCAATTACATGAACCTGGTCTGTAAAATAAACAAAGCTGACACCTGTAACATATAATTACATAAACTATGAAGTTTATTTATCATCCAACAATGACGTGTAGCTAAAAAAGATATAGGAACTTAAGTTTTTGGACTTAAGCCCATCTTAAAAAGCGATTACCGGCGAAAAAGTACAAATTTATATTAAGAGATTTTTGCGTCAATTTATTACGCAATAAAAGCTAAGGAAATTTGCAATAAAAAGTTATTTAGGAACAAATTTGCAGGCAGACAACTGTCCCCCTTCGTGCCTAATATGGTTAAGAACCGTCAACCTACTTTAGGAGCATTAACTTTCGCTTGCATTAACTTTCGCGTTTTTCGCGGATTTTGGCCCCATTCGCGAAAGTAAAATACGCGAAAAATGCTATATTGATCCATCCGCGAAAGTTTATCCTCGCGAAATTTTCCCAGTTTCTTCTATGTACTTTAATTTTGAATCGTATCACCCTAAAGACGATATTTTTACAATTCTTACACCATACCACCCTAGTATACTAAGCTCATCTTAGTTAGCCTCTTTTTCCGGGCTAACAACAGTGACTTTTGTACTTTAATTACATTTATTTACAGAAAAACAATTACTATTTTTGCTCATCCGCGAAAGTTTATGCTCGCGAAA
This sequence comes from Neoturris breviconis, assembly GCA_032360805.1. Classification (NCBI taxonomy): domain Eukaryota; kingdom Metazoa; phylum Cnidaria; class Hydrozoa; order Anthoathecata; family Pandeidae; genus Neoturris; species Neoturris breviconis. Next base: position 5,506 of record JAULBZ010005404.1, on the reverse strand, counting down.
AATTCTCTTTTGGACGATCCGCGAAAGTTTGTGCTCGCGAAATGCAAAAATATCGCGGATTTTTAAAACCGCGAAAGTTAATGCCCGCGAAAGTTAATGCTCCTAAAGTAGACAAATTAAGAATAATAATAAAAAAAACACATCGAACTATACAGAATTTACGTCATTTTCTAACACAAACAAGTTTGATATAAATTTGACGTCATTCATATACTAATCAATCAGAAAACAGATAACTACGTTTAAAATTATACGTCACAAAATTCATAGATACTCGGAAAACGACACGAACACAACAAGTTGATTTTTTAATTTCCAAAACAAGTTGAGAGTGCAAAGAAAGAAAATGGTTACGATCAAGATAAGTAAAGTTTCACTGTTGTACGGTCTTCCCAACATTTTTACTTACTAAGTAGATCCTAATAAATGACCTAGCAATGTATTAGCTTCTTTCCAGGGTGCAATATGGTTTCTTCGTGACAAAAGAAAACTTCCCATTGCAAGTTCATAGAAAACGTACTTGTTCTTAGCAACTTTTAGTAATGTTTTGAACACACACCGCCCTTCAATCCTACTATCTACAGACTCGATATTGAAACTTACTGTGGCTATGAAGGATGCGACAGTTCGTTGAACTACACGGTGATACAGAAATTCCTTATGAGAAATAAGCGCTGGCTCTAAGGGACAAATATGTTTTCTGGTACCACATTAAAAACTAAATAAATAATAATATATGTTTCTTGCGGTATTAGGGTTTGTTCTTTTTAACCAATCAGTTGGTATGGATTGCGTTGATACCCAACTCCAAGCAAAATAAAAAAGAATAGAATCATTGGTCTCTCTAATGCCATGGTATCGATACCGTAACGAAGATAAAAATTAAAATGGTAGCATGTTGGATGATGATTGGAAATTAAGAAACGCCAAACTCAGCTCTTGATTCGATTGAAAGAGTACAAAAAGAAGGACATATTTTTCCTTCTGATGATCAACTACATCAAGGTCTGATAACAAGAATAACATAGGAAAAATGGACATAAAAATATACGATCATCTTCGTTCTCAGGATCGTTCTTTTCTGCGGGTAGCTACTGTAAAGTGAGGTAAAAAGCACTGGGAACGAGAATGATGAAGTGGCAAGAAGTGTATTAGCATGATCATAGAGACAGACGGATCCATCATATTCCTATTTTCAGTAAACATGATGTATTTTGGTTTGTTAAAGTTGATTGTTTTATGTTATTGTTCATTTTCTAAAAGTTTAGGGAGCGGGAGTTGGAAAATTTTCCATTAATAAGCGTCCCCTACCCCTTTGCTCATTTGATACTCAGGGCCTTGATTTGGAATGAAGCATAGATCTTTGCAGTGCAGTATAATGGTACTTTGTGTTACTTCTTTAGGGCGTTTACCAGTTTTTGCAGTTAGATTATAAATTTTTGCAATTTTCTCATAATATTACATCCGTGAACTTTTCAATATTTTTTTTTAGTCATTCCTCCATCTAAAGGCCGAGACCACTACTTTTTTGCCCTCTCCAGATCTATATCTATCTCCAATCTACCTTATTAACCCTGAAACATGGCCGAAACCATTTTACAGGGGAAAGTGTAGACTACAGCGCTCCAGAGACGTGGCTCAAAAATTTTCCCCGAACGTGGTATTGAACCGGGAACCTCTGGATCATAAGCACCACGGCTTAACCACTGAGCCACTACTGCCTGATATAATTATATTAAATTTAAAATTAAAATTGTTTCTGTGAAACCGTTTTATAATTGATCTGCTATCGTGCTTACTCTGCCTTATTCGCTGTGAGACCTCAATCTTTGGAGTTAATTAAGAGAAGAGTTGCATATTTGTTTCAGAATTATGTTTCGATATTTTGTGGGAGAAGTGATTGATATTCTTTGTTTGTTCTGCTATCTATAGTTGGATTTTGATATTTTTCTGTTTGTTCGAATACCAATCCATTGCAACCTCATTGACTCAGTGTTCTCCTTTGTAGATTTTATTTTTGAGACGGTCCCTTATGATTCGATTATGTCATAATTCCTCATACCACCTTGCATCAGTGGTTGTTCTGTCGCAATGTTTTCTGATGATTACCTCTACAACCTAGTGGGCTTGTTAAAAGTCCGCAATAAAGACGCTAGAACAACGTTGAAAACATCGGTCTAGTGTCTTTACTGCCGACTTTGAACAAGTTTTTGCTAACTGGGATCTGTCTATCCTTTGTGTTTGAAATTGGCTTCTAGTGCATCCTTTGATTCTTAGGAGATTCTTAGGAGAAGTTGACACATGTGATGGGTTTTTTTAGGTTGTTCAATTTAGCAAAATTAAGGATACGGTAACCATTTTCTATTTTCTTCCCTACAATACTTTCCAATTGTAGAGTGATATAATCTATCTTACTGCATTTAGCTTAGTCTTATGAAATATCCTGCACCGATTGAAATGTGTGTAGTTTTATGCTTTCTCAATACGCTGGTCCAGTTCAGAATATAGTATTTCTGAATGTTGTTTTGGCTTGTTTCCAAAATTGACACGATGGATAGTTGCTTGTATAAACCATCGCTGGACAGTAGAAATGTTATGTTGTTGTTAGACAATACTGTTATTCCAACGTCGTTTTCTGATTTGACTCGAGTAGTATAAGAGGCATAATTTATTTGATGTAGATATTAGAGTAATTGTATTATATTCTTTGAAGTCAGTTTTTCGTATTGCAGGAACTGTCATCTATGAATGCCGTCTGCTAAAATTTGTTGTTTTGAGTTTGATATTGCGATGCGTTGATAGTTAAAATGTTCCGATAATTTGATTTTGGTGCTTTGTTTCCCCCATTATTCTTTGCTTTATTATATTTTATCTATAGCTACCATGCTAGTTAAAAAAAATACTTTGCTAACTTTATGACGTTATTTGTTTAACGGTGATTAGATACCTGAAACCACCTGACAAAATAATATATACTATATGACGTCAAATTATTTACATCGTTTACATAAACAAGATCATTTAACACGAAGATGCATGAACAACAAGATGCGTCCAAGAATAACAGGAATGTACTTTCAGCGAAAAGTATCGATAGCTGAATCAGATAAGCTAAATTTCTTTGTTCTATGATTGGTAAACAAGAAGAAGGGTGGAATAGTAAAGCAACTTTGTTATTTAACTTGCGCTATAGAAACGCTATAGAAACAGAGCCATCATAACTAAACATCCATCTCACAACATACCACGTTTATTCTAATGTAGAAGGATCTTTCTGAACTGATCAACCTCGTTTCCAGGGCTTCTTGCCATAGCAAGAGGTCCCAGAAACGAGGTTGCGAACTGATTTAGCTGAGGTAGCCTTAAAACGAATTTTCGTAAAATGCCGGCGGTCTTCCGGGATAGAAATAGAGCCAAAATATTTCCAAAGTATTGCATAATGTATGTTATATACGAATAAATGTTAATGATGATGATAGCACAATACAAAGAGTGTCGACACGAGCAACCTATAAATCCGAAGACCCTATGCTTGAATGCATCTGTGTTGTTCTATTATGGGGACTAATAGCTCGGCTCTAAGATCTAACAAAGAAGACGGCGGGTTTTAAACTTTGGACTTTTAATTTCACACAAACTTTTTTCGCAACGTTTTTAAAGGAAAAAGCAAGATAAAGAAATCTAAGAGGTCCTGTTTGGATAAAGTTGCAGAACTGGGCTTGATACAGCACCTGTAACCTTAGAGTAAAACTAGCAAGGATAATTATGGTCTGAAAATAATTCCCTGCTTGATTGCAATCGTGTTGTTCTATTATGGGTTCCCAATAGCTCTGCTCTTAGATCCAACAAAGAAGTTGCAGGACTGGGCTGGATACAGTACTGTAATGTCAGAACCGACCTAACAAGGATAATATCGCTTAATGGTCTGAAGACAATTTCCTGCTTGATTGCATCCTTGTCGTTCTATTATGGGGTCCCAAAAGCTCTGCTCTTACTTATATCCAACAGAGAAGACGACGGAAAAGAATAGACATATGCGGGAGTTAAACTTTAACTTTAAATTTAACATAAACTTTTTCGCAAGATTTTTCAAAGAAAATACAGGACCAAGAAATCAAAGAAGTCCTAATGGGATAAAGTTGCAGAACTGGGCTGGATACGGTACCGTAACCACAGAGTAAAACTAACAAGGAACATTTCCCATTCTTGTTGTTCTCTTATGGTTCCAATAGCTCTGCTCTTAGATGCAAAGAAGACGACAGAAAGAAAGGCTTATGCTGGATTTAAAATTTTAAACCATAACGTTTTTCAAAGAATATGCAAGGGGAAGAAATGTAAAAATTCCTACTGGAATAAATGTGCAGAACCGCCGGGCTGGTTAAAGCACTGTAATCTCAGAGTAAAACAACCAAGCCAATATCGCTTGGTGGTCTAAGACCATTCACTGGATCTAACAATTTTTACATCTTAATTAGGGTGTGCGCTTGACGTTTTATAAGGTAATAATAATCAGTTAGGCATCAACCCCACAGTGCTCAAAAGCAACACAGAACCACCAGTTTGATGTCAGACTCTTTCACTTGATCAATTTTTTGTTGCATAATCGGGGATCTCGTACTACAAATACATAACAGACATGATCATAGCATTGCAAAATTGTATCTAATTTTTAGCCATCCACTGATGATGGTTTTTGGCAGATTTCGTTTTTCTGCAAATAGTTAAGCCATTTGTGACACGAAAGTTTCACAGTCACAGCTCATACCACTAAATCACGAAAATACCATAGGGGTGAATGAACCATGGTCGATATTATTAATATGTTCGTTGTATTGCCTTTTCTTCTCATTTTCATTTCTCTTATGTGCAGATTGAAGAGTTCGGTTAAGGTAACACTTGGCTAATGGGTTGAACACCCTTACGTCTACATAATGCCGTTAGTCCCTTAATCCAAAAACATCTTGCTGACACATCAGCTCTTGCTTCATCTGATCTTATTGATGACTGAAATGTTAAAGTTTTGTTGGTGAGTTTTTGTAGTGGTTCAATTTTAACGTCAACTTCTTTTAAAACTTCAGCAGTAAATTCTAAAATCTCGTTGTGTCTTCCGATAATGAATCCCCTTTTAGCATAGGATAGTGCATGAGGAACATCAAGTAATCACCACAGGTACAAATTAATGGTTATCTTGGTTATGGTATACCATATCAAAGATATAAACCATCCCAGAAAGCTTGCTTATCCAGCATGAATCCTTGGTCTTTCAGAGGAAGAACTGTTAACAAATTTGAAGCTTCGTTTTCAATCAAACTTTCTAATGCTCTAGCTTTCATTTCGCAGATACTTTTACTTTTGATGTACATTAGATTCAATTGCTGTAACTTTCGTTTTTCACTTTTGATGTTGTTCTTCAATTTCACTATTTCAGTCAAAATTCGTTACCAAAAGCAGATATCTTAGCAGCTTTAAAAAGTAAAATTCAATGATTTTGAGAAAAATTAATCTA
>JAULBZ010005403.1:0-13460 GCA_032360805.1 Neoturris breviconis | reverse complement strand
CCATCCTCCCTGAATTTGAAATAAAGAATAGAAATTCTCCAATTATTATTTAAATACGAAAAACAATTACTATTTTTCATCCGCGAAAGTTTATGCTCGCAAAAAATTCTCTTTTGGACGATCCGTGAAAGTTTGTGCTCACGAAATGTAAAAATTTCGCAGATTTTTAAAACCGCAAAAGTTAATGCTCCTAAAGTATTTGCTTTTATTTCAAACACTAGGAGGCTATTCAGCCATTTAATCTTCTGTATGAAGACAATATTGTTGACAATTGACATTTATTTACATGCAGTGGTAAAAACATTATTAATTTTATTAATGCACACCCTAAAATTGGAAAAAGTTAATAAGCAGGGCGTTAATTAGATTATTTTAGCGCCTCAAGAAACTCCATGTCCCATATGTGTTAATGATCCTTCTTTTGATTGTTTTTTCTGTATAATACCTAGCAGTGTAGATTGTGCTCTGTAAATTCCCAGTGATTATTTATTTAATTAATAAACTAAACTTCCTTTCCATTAGGTGGAGAATTTCTACCAATGGAATGTCTTCTTTTGTTTTACACACATAATTTCCTGCCTAATGAAAATCAACACTTACTGTGCTTTAATTTTGATCCTAAATCTTGCACCTGTTGGAGTGAATATACTTTGACATGATCCGGAAATTCATTGACAAGAGTTTTCTTAGCGTCACCAAAATAAATAATATTTTTAACAAAATGGAGTTGTGATATTAAATTCTTTAACTTTGGAAGAAGAGCAGCATCAGTCATAATAAATTTAGCTTCAGATTCATTGAAACCATGGGTGAGTGCATCGTCACCAAGTGTTGCATAAATAGTAACAACTAAAAAGAGATACTGCATAGGTAAATATTAAAATCTAGTACCACATGGTTGAACACAGCCCTGTCCAGTTAGCATTTGTAACCAGTAATTGCAGACATTAAGTAAAAAAGATTTTGGATGTTATTAACTTTTAAAGATACGGTATTGAAATTAGCCCACCAAACCAAGTGAAAGTTAAACCTACAGTAAGCACATAATAAACATTATGTACAGTGTCTTTATAGATGGTGGAGTTTCAGGTCAAATAAACAATCGGAACACATATCAAGGATAAATACACAAATTTTAAATGGCATTAGGATTTCATGTCCTTATTAAGTTCATAAAGTTTCTTGGAACACCTTTATCAAGGTAAAAAGTATGTCAAGTCACTGTGGAGGAGAGTAGTGAAATTTCATAACAAGGATAAACACCCAAATTTTACATGGCATTAGAATTTCATGTCCTTATGAAGTTGATAGAGTTTCAGGTAATATCAAATCACTGTGGAGGAGAGTAGTGAAATTTCATATCATAGCCTGAAGCAATGCTTAAAAACCAATCATCCACAGTGGGTATGAATTGCATACACACATTATACATATAGCATTATGTAAAATTAAAATAGAGAATACACCTGTTATAGTATTAGTTGTGTTTTTAAAGACTCGGTATATGTTATAATGTATACTGTAGGCTACCTCAGACAATTATGTATAATATAGGATATGCTTTGATCATACATACATGCGTGAATGTGGTCAAAATCACATAGAACTCTCATAAAATCTCTTTTTTGCCACCCGCTCCCAAATTGACAAAAGCTGAGAAAAAAATATTGCCTAGAATAATTGCCGTAATATTGCCTAGAATACCATAACCAAAAATGGTACCACATCTTTTCGGTCCATTATGCTGAAAATGCAATTTGGATTCTTTTTTCCAAATACTAGGAATCAAGTGGACAAAATCAAATAATTTTTAGCATGCGGAAAAGCGGGAAACCACCACTGCAAAGTGATAGCAATAGCCCATCCAGATTTTGTTTGGTGGGCTAAAAACTCAAGAGAACTGGCAAATTTCTGCATACACATTGTTATTATTATTTACAAGAAACAACCAAGCCTGAGCCAAACATCATCTTTGGAGTAGTGTTTTTAGTATAGTTTCCAGGTGTGAAGCTGAAAACAAAACGTTTATCCAAAAGTGATTTCTGACAGTTATCTAGGTTTAAGCAACATATGGAACATGCCTGGAAAATTTCTCATGAAACAAGCTTGAGCGCTCAACATCCATTCAGCTTTGGTTTCCGCAAAAATGGCAACAAATTCTTTTGTCTCAACCCCAAGAGCTTTTAAGCCGCTGCTTATTCGTTTCACATGATCATAGGCTTCATTATAAGTCATCCAGTTAAAATTTCCAAGAATAGCTTTCTTAAATATACGGCCATTCGGTTGAACTTCATCTTCTTCTGACAACAGCTCACGTGTACCCAAACAACCACGATCACCATGAGTTTCTACAGAACGTCTAAAAGATACAGATAAATTACCAATCCACTTACAAATATAAAAGTTTTTAAATTGTACTTCAATATTTCACCTTTGTTCCCCTGAACAGAAGAAGCCTGGTATACTTTAATAACATATCAGAGTATCTGCGAAATTAAATACCTTTGCAAAATCATTCCTTTATTGCAGAAAAATTGAACCACCTTATATAGGTAAACCCCTACCTAAAACTCAAAAATTGCGAACACCCCTCCTTTATGGAGACCCCCCCCTCATACATACAAAAAAACTCTTGACCTCCCTCCTAAAATAATTTTTTTCAATATTATTATTTTTTTACAGTAAGTGTTGATGATTAAAATGAATAATTCTAAAAGATGGATGTGTTATTGTTTCTAAATGATATTGCCCCTATATAATCAAAGATTTTTGAAAATCTCCTGTATCATTTGCTTGTGAGAATATTCATTAAAAAAATTACACGTTCCTCGTTGTAAAGATCCTTGCGAAATGTATTGTATATATCAGTTTTAATTAATGCGATACACGATTCATTCGCATATTTGTGGTTGTATTCTAGAATCGCTTCAAGATTTACCATCATGTAAGCAGAAGGCTTTTGCTTGCACTACTTTACATACTTTGTGGCAGACATCCAAATTGGTAAAGAAAGTTTTGGATTGATATCTAAACAATCAAAGTTAAGCAAAAACAAATATCATGTCCCCATTCCCATGATTCTACCAGACAAAAATTTTATCAGCTTTTTTAAAAGATTTTGAGAAATACCATCTATAGGCAAGGGTGTCAAGTTAAGTTCAAAATTGATGATTATGAGCTATGTACCTAGCTATATTATTATTTTGTCGACTCACAAACTTTGTATTGTCTTTGCTTGGGCGGTGTCTCTCTCTATATGGGCGATATAGGTCTCTGTAAGAGAGCGGGGTCGCCCTTTTATGAAACAGCTTAGAATCGTTGCCCTTTTTGGAACAACACTGCAGTGTTTCAAAAAGGGCAACGTTTCATATGGAATCCTTTAACGTTCATATTACAATAGAAGTTGCCGAGTTTAGAAACATCGCCCTTTTTGGAACACTAGCTAGCTACAGTGCTGGACTTCCCTATCGCAAGTATAAGCTCGCGTGGGGATGTCAACTGCAGTGTTTCGAAGAGGGTGATTCCTCTTCTCTAAAAAGGGCAATAAAGAACTCTCTGATGAAAGACAGTCAAGTTGTTTCAAACAAGCTAGCTAAAGATCCATACCTAAATAACACATCAAGAGTCTTTACTCCATTAAAACCAATCATAAGCTCTTTACCTCGAGTAGCATGCCGATATGGTCCTTCCGGTTCACCAGTCATAGACTTACCCTGCAACGCCCCATACTTTGGTATTTGGTAATTTCCACTCAAATAATACCAAGGATAAAAAGAAAAGGCGTTCCAAAACCAACCTATCAAGTGACAAGTGTACAGAACCGCCTTCTCAATTGACGAGAATTCCTTATCGTTAACCATAATTTTATCTAGATTCAGTTTATACTGATACAATATGCATGAGCTCGCAGCACCCGGCAGAAAAAACAATCTGCTCCTGCTCTTCTTGGAATTCCCGCGCGAGTGAAAACATCACGTTTAAATATTTTCAAGTCTCAAAGGGTAACTAGCTATGGACTAACACCCTCACTAAATTTTTTGACTAAACAATGATTTTGTTTAATAGTAAACTAAACCCAGGAACAACATTGTTGATCAGACGTTAATAAATCCAATACCGATGTAGCTTTTATGGCCCATATAACGAATCATGACTATGTGTTAGCTTCGTACCTGTACATAAAGGTACAAGGTCCAAATACTCGAAATTTTTTAACTCGAAATACTAGTCGAACGTCTGTATTGATTTATTTCTTGCTAATTTTTCTCTTTTTGCTGATCATGGCTGAGAAAGATTCCACAAATTGCTGTCATTGCGTTAACATTGACAATCCTGTTATTGGAAAATATTTCAAGGCAAAACATATTACTGAAGATTGCACAAAAGAGGTACAATATTCCTTTTAAGGGCTGCTGATCATCTGCTCCCCCTACCGCGAAAATCACATTTACGGAACAAAATTCATGACTCATGGATTCCCACAATAAGTAAATAAGTAAACAACAAATTTACGAATTTGTTAAAATTTCGAAATTTTGAATCACATCGTGCACGCCGTTTTGGGTAGGAGAAAAGTTGGCGTTGCAGCCTGAAGTTCCCGGCACAAAACCTAGAAAGAAACAGGTAGATTAGCTAGCTAATTTATTACTTTTAAAAAAAAAATGGCTTCCCTCAACCAGACTTTTGCCTAGATATATTATCTTTCATTTCTTGAGCTACCATTATTATTTTTTATAGGATGGGAAAAAATACTATAAAATTCAATGGGAAGACACTTGGGTGGAAGAAGAGAACTTACATTCATGTATAGATTTGCTTCAACAATATGCCCAAACTGGAAAACAACAGGTATTGTATAAAAATTCACTGATAGATCCAGTTAACTTTGGTAGCCAATCCATTCAAGCATGTTTTCTGTCAGAGAATGAGGAGGAGGGTGCCGATCCACCCTGGACATTTATGGGGTGTCCGGGGATTCGAAAAAAACTATTGATTTACCTATTAACTTAGCCTGGGATATGGTGGCCGATAAAAAAAAATCTTAAAAAGGCACACAAAAAAAATCTTAAAATGACGCAAAAAAAATCTTTAAAATCCACAAAAAAATCTTAATATTACGCAAAAAAATATTGTAACAGTAACTCCTCAAATAAATGACTCCAAATAATCCTTTCTTTCGGAATTTCTTTATAAAAGCGCCTCCCTCTGATAAACGGCATGCATGGACAACCTCGTACCCAGGACTTCTGACTTTTTTTGAAAAACGGAAAGTGCCAAAGAAAGTTATATTCTTCGGCGCTTTTCGTTTTTCAAAAAAGCCAATGAAACTGGCGCACAGATTTTTTTGGCGTAATTTTAAGATTTTTTTTGCATTTTAAAGATTTTTTTTGCGTATTCTAAGATTTTTTTTTGCGTATATATTTAAAGATTTTTTTTGTACACTTATTGGCCACCATATTGGGGGCATTGCCTTTGTGTAAACATGCACAGAAGCGTTAGAATTTTGCATGGCTACATGTACTTATCAAAGGTAGCATAACGAGATTTTAAAACTTTGCTTGACAAATAGTGATGACAGTAAAAGAAATATCAAGCAAATTTTGGAAAATTATACCTTGAGAAGTACATGTATTAGCGGTGCAAAAATTTTACGCTTCTGTGTGTGTTTGCTTATATTTTTTTGTTTTGTTAAGAAATGTAACAAATATTACTGTAGCGACAGTAAAAAAGACATCAGTGTTTTTCAAGGTATATATTTATTTTTTTAAAAACAAATTAATGCCAAAAAATCTGTTTTAACCACTGATTCGCAATCTTTAATCCCGCAAACCAAGAAAATCTGCTCATTCACATGCTTTTTTGGAGGTGGTTCGCATTCTTTAATTCCTTATTTTTTCTTTCACAAACACTTACTTCCCTTAACCCTGTTCGGGAGGTGGGGGACGGGCTATTTTTTCATAAATTTTGAACAAATGGCTTATATGAAAATGTGAAACTTTTCATACAAGAATTTATCTAGGATCTAGGATTTTTCAGGTAACTAGGGAGGGATAACTTTCCCCTATTTTTGACAGGTGGTAAATAATTTTTCAAGAAATTTTTTTTTGTTATTTTTGGCTGAAAAACGTTTTGGTATATAGTTTTTGGCACCACAAAAAAATTTGGAAGGGGGGAACTATTTTAGCCCCCTCCCTGGCCTGAATAAGGTTAAGGTATCTCCCCACAGCAAAATGTATTTTATTAAGTGTATATTTAGATGGAGCTTTTGGCTCACACAGAAAATACTGATGATAGCAGCCATGTATTTGTCTTGAGGGTTCATAATTCAGGTGTGAGTGCAGATAACGGAAATCTCTCCATTTATGGTTTACAAGAACAACATTTGATCGATAGGATGTCACAGGTATGTATAAGTACAAGTCGGATATTATATAGTTCCTTGGAAACGGAATTTATGCCTACAGTATATACTCAGTATTCGAAATAAGAGCAAATAATCACCATGGAAGAAGGATTTTGAGCATTGCTTCCAGGTAATTATTTGTTCTTGTTTCAAGCACTGACACTATATGTTATCCATATCAATAAATATGAGCAAAAAATCTCTTTGGAAGAGTGGTTTTGAAGCCCAGCTTCAGGTGACAAAGTGTGAAGCTATGCTCGAAAATTCCTACTTCCACAGTGATTATTTACTGCTATTTTGACCAAAGAATAATCATCATGTATATACAGTAGTAGCATACAACAAAATATCCTTTTAGGGGTCAATATGCAAAATCGTAAATCGTGCAAAAGAGTAAAAATTGAATCGATGGTCTCACAATTTGGCCAAATTAATTGCAATTTAGTTGACTCAATGCTTCACATTTTTTTATCCAAAAGGTGGAATTCTATTCCAACAATGTTGAAAGAAAACATTTCTACGTTGTGCCTGCACATTCATTTCATTGCTGTACTTACGGAAACGTTATTATTCTGCAAGAAACTTTTAAAAGTTTAACTCATGTGAACTTTGTTTCTCGTTCGAAACTACTTTCCACAACAAATCTTCCATAAAGAAGGTATGTAAGCAATAAGAATTGCTGGGATCTAGGTTGCTTTTGTGTTTAATTCTAGCAGAAAAAACATCACCGGATATTAGCCCAAATAGTTATTTGTTCTGCAAAAGTTTCTGAATTCTAGCAGAAAAAATATCCGCAGATATTTATGGAAGCCTGTGCAGTAGGAAAAATAAGCTAACAATTTTTTTTTGCAGAAATGGGCTTCCGTGGATTACAGCCTAATTAGTTATTTGTTCTGCAAAAGTTTTAGACTTTGCTTATATAACCTAGAACTATTCATAGAGTATAGTATTACAGTATATTTATTGAGTAGTTCTGCTTAGGGCATCTTTTTTTATTTTCAGATGATCAAGGCTCCAAAACTCATACCTGACACTGATCAAGAGGATGTTAAAATGGTTACTTATGAACAATTACAAAAAGCTGGTTTTCTGGTCGAGGATGAAGAAGAAAATAGTGGACAACAACAGGATAGTTCATCTAGTAATGCACCTCTCCAAGAAATACCCATTTCAACTACACAGGAGGACGATGTTGAAAGTGCAAAATTTGAGATGTATTCACAATTAGCTGTTAATGGTGTTGTCAATAATAAACTTGCTTTGAACTACGTGCATAATGACATAGAATCATCTCGTATTCGACGAAATTTTATTCCTAGACGCAGACAACCATTTCAGCTTTATAAGTGTGATCTATGTGGATCTGAATTTGTGCATCGTACTCATTTGAAAATTCATCAGAGAACTCATACTGGTGAGAAGCCTTATAAATGTCAATTTTGCGGTCGTTGTTTCGCACAAAAGGGCAATCTACATGTTCATATGAAGATACATACAGGCGAAAAGGATTTTATTTGTGAATACTGTCAAAGAGCATTTATTACAAATGCTCAACTATTTGTTCACATGCGCACACATACTAATCCGAATCGGAAACGCCCATATATTACTGGCCGACCACATAAGAATTCATCCCCAGAAAGTCCAAAAAATGATCTCGTTGAACCTCCAAATCAAGTAATCGTTCAATTAATTCAACAAGACAATAATGATGCAAATAAAAATAACAAAAAAGTTGACCATGTAGACTTACAAAACAGTGGTAATATTCCTACACTGTCTGTCGGTGAAGATGAGCTGCAGAATTTATCTGATGAGAATGGTGCAATGAATAACCTTCCAAGTTTACAATCAGTTGAACAACAAGATTCGTATATGCAGTGTTCGAAATAAGACGAAATAATCACTGGAGGAGTGATTCATGAGCATTGCTTCAGGCTAGAAAGCCTGGTCTTTTTTATTTATAGCTTTGGTTTTATAGTCAAGAAGCTATACTCAAAAATCTCCTCCATGGTGATTACTTGCCTTTATTTTATGCTCAGTGCCAATGAACTTCAATTGATTGGATTGAAAATACGCTGTAAGATCCTATTCACGCAACAAATCTGAATATAACTCCCGACATCACCTATGGAGGAGTGTTTTAGTACAGTTTTAAGATTTTTAGGCCGAAAGCTATACCCAAAAATACTCCTCCATCAGACGATGCCAAGTATTAACAGAACCAGCTAAAAATATAGACTCCACAAGCTTGAAATGAAATCTAAGAGGGAGACAAATTTGAAAATTGAGGTTTTTACTTTCCCCGAGAGAGATGTGATTGTGGTTTCCCTGAATCCGATATTTCCAGGCTTTATTGATAAAATGTATATTTTAAAAACGAAATTAGAATAAATGGTAAAGGTGAATCTCCGCGAGGCGAATCCGTTCGTACGAATTTTAAGTGACGTCACTTTTAACTAATGTAATGACTTCATTTAGAATTCTCGTGAACGAATTTGCTTAGTGAAGAATCACCTTAAGTTAAATGAACAACCTTGTATCGAAATCTTAAAATAACTATTGAATACACATGTGGAGGAGTGTTTTGTTAGTAAAGTTTTGTACTTTAAAAAATCACTTTCCTACAGGTGATATCCGGTAGTTGTTCTGAGTACAGTGGGTTTTCCATATATAATTTTTTGCAGGGCAAGAAATAGACGCAACAATTAGTACGATGGGTCAGGTCACTGGTGCCGAGAAAGAATTGAAGTCTTCGAAGAGTACTGTAGTACCTTAAGTGTATTAATTTTCGCGCGGATTAAATTTCGCGGATTTTGGGGTAAGTAAATAAAAATAAATATAAATAAATAAAGTAAATATAAATTTTAAAATCTATGAACGTAAAGATGAGAAAGAGACGTTCCGTAGCAGTTTGGTTTTGCCAGACTAGCAAGACAGATAACCTTTTACTCTGGAAATTGTAGTTCTGTGAACTGAATATGCAAAATTGAATTCGAGATCACATGAGTTGTGGAAAGATACAAGGAATATATTGTTTTAATTATTGCATGCATTAGTAAAAATAACAAGCATTAATACCCTATCCCAAAACTCGTCAGTGAAGTCTTCAGCAAATGGATTCTTTAGGAACTTTCTCACTCTTTCATCAATATCAACAATAGCTTCACCATCCTTTCTAACTAAAGGAAACTCCTCATTCTTGCTGGAGGCCATATTCGTTTCTTTTTCTTCTGCAGTGCTTCCATACATGTTCACATATTCAGACAGAAGAAAAACTTTAACTTAACTGCCCAATAAATCTTGAGCCTGCACTCTGCCCAGCAACTGATAACCCTCCCCTTTTATTTACGTTTTTTGTCCTGCACACATGTACATAGAATTTGCTGACCAGATTTGAGAATTGGTCTGTAAAACGAAAAAACTCGTGATTTTTTAGCGATACATTTTCTGTCAAAAGACAATCTTGCCTCCAGGGCTTCTTCTCTCTTTCGAATAATTATTTTCAACGATTATTTTTGAAGAGAGAGATTAAGCCTTGAGTTAGATTAATTAATATACAATTACTATGTATGGAACAAATTTCAATACAATCCCAGTGGGCAAAAACTTGTTCAAAGTCAGCAGTAAAGACGCTAGAACAACGTCGAATGACGAATGACGTTGTTCTAGCGTCTTTACTGCGGATTTTGAACAAGTTTTTGCCCAATGAGATTTTTCGACATATCTTGTCGGTCAAAATAAAACAAAAATTTCATGGCGCAATTTAGATATTTTCCAATGTAAACCAAACGGAACAACACATGTACCATTTTTATTCAATAAATAAGTCTATCTTCTAATCTTAGATAAAATCTGTGACATTATATGATTGGTGAAATCATTGTCGTCGTTCTCATTGTTCGTTAAAATTGGCATTCCAAGCAATGCTTCTGGCACTGCAGTATCACCATTCAGTGATAAAAGAACCATTTTATGTGGTATTTTTTTCGCTTCTGCTTCCATAAACTTCTTTAAAACGGAAGCACAGTCCTTGTATTTTTGTAATAAAAGAGTAGGACAATGTGATTTATCCTTCTTGTCAATGAAGTTTGCAAAGTTCTGCGAGCATATAATTATGACAACATCAGCGTAAACAGTGAGGATATTTTCTAGCTTCTTGTCAATTGTGGCTCCTCTTGCTTCTGCTACGCTTTCTAATGTTTTTAATGTTATCAGTCCAGTAGTTGCTCGAAGTGTTGTCGCTAACGACGCAGCCTCATTTTCGAGTTCTTTGTCACATAACAATAGAAAACAACGAACTAGTCCTCCCATTTTTCTAAGAAATAAAGATAAGATCAACATAGGATAACCCATAACTATCAAAGGGATAAGTATGAAGAGACTTTATTTTACTTTGTTCATTATTTGGATCGCTAAAAATACTTGTGTTCAAATCTTTTGAATAACTTAGTACATGAGACAGTACATGAGCTTTCGAAAATAATTCTCATGTCTGAATTTCTCATGCATTCGCAAGGCTTTTCTGGTACTCTCCCGTGCCTAATTGTAGGAGGGTCTAATAACAGGGGGGTGGGGTTGGCATAAAATCCAAAAATTTGTAAAAGGAAGTGTGTGTTTTTTTAGCTCAAACCCATATAAATCCCGAACATAATAAATGAAAATGGGTGGTGTTTTTACCCAGACAGGAATTTGGCACGGTAGAAGTAAACATATCTGGTCATGAAAATAATAACAAAGATTCCTGCACTTATCTAATTATTAATTGTATGTCATTTAAATTACAGACCAGATCGTTGAAACAAATCACGGTAACTAAAGTAGATTTTAAAGATTTGTATCAACGTCGTAAATAAAAACTAATCCTTCGAAAATCGCAAATTTTTTGTCTTTATATCATAAATCTCAATTTCATTAGAATATAAATAACTATTAAACTCTTAAAACTTACGATCTCGATGAGCAAGATTATAGATTTATTACATTATAAAAACAAAACAAAAAACTAACAAAGTATCATTCAAACTGGGCGAAAAACAATAAATTCTCTTTACATATCATCTAAACGTTAGACGCATAACACAAAAAACATTTTTGTCACAGACCACTCGTAGATTTGCGTTCAAAGGTTTAAGGTTAATATAAATCGTCTAGGTATCTTGTTTATACAAGCAAAAAATATCGTTTTACTTGTCAAAACGAAAGAACTCATCCTCGACTCGACAAACTAATGTAACTACTTTTGACTACGACGTACAGGTGATCACATCATGATTATCCTTTCAATACAATATAAAAAGTTCTTACCTAAATTGTTGTTAGTAGTGGGTTAATTTGATGTTTGATATACGAAACTTTATTGATGTTTTTAACATTCAATATCAACTTGTCAACATACTTCTCTCTAGAATAAAAAATATATAGGAGTATTTAAAATCTATACGCTCGGATGCATATGACAGTGAATCTGGATCCGCATATCCAATAGGATAATAGAAATCAAACGAGAAAACAATATGCTATTGTCCGTCTTCATGATTGACGACTTTAAGCTATTTAAATGGAAGTAAACTAGAACTTAAACCCTTATTTCTCCCAATGATGCGCTATTTCATAATGGTGGAGATCTAATCCTAATTTTGGCGGGAAATACGTTATGTGAGTTAAATGAAAAGGAATACCGCGATATTAAAATTTTTTACGATAGCTAGTTATCGCAACAATCTAGAACTAACGGATAATATTCATGCGGCCGCATCTGAACGATAAACTAATATACTCTTTTAAAAAATTACAAGCTTCAATTTTATAACGGACTTTAGAGCATTAAAAAAGTGCATATTTTATGTTCTAGTGAAGTTTTTCTTATTCTTTCAATCTCGTAGTTTATTATGAATTAAAACTTATTCTTAGTTTTTTCCTTCTTACTTCTGACGCATTATCCTACAACATCTATAATACACGCGAAAATCTATCAAACTACGTTCATCATATGTAAACATAATTTCAGAACCTATATGAGGTAATAATATCATCATCTTCTCGTTCCCGCATCATGGTAAGTATTTTACAGACCTCGCTGGGTCCTTAAAATAGTCATATAAATCAAACAAGCTTGAGAGTCAGACTGGACGGCGATATCCGTACAAATTTCCATCTGCGGATTGAACGAGAGTTATAGCTGAAATAGCAATTGAAAAATGTTAAGAGGTCTAAGAAACTGGTAACATTGGCCGGTAACATTGAAAAATAACAGTTTATCTGCATTATGACCGCACTGCGTGCTTTTATCACATCAAACTATCTGATTGAATTTTGTGCTACATTGCGTACATAACACAGTCTAGCGGATTAAACATATCCCATTAACCCGAAATTCGGATCGGGTTACGATCATCTCCAATTCCGCTTTTACTATTCCGCGCGGTATTCAGGAGGAAACAGGTTAATAAAATAGCCGCGTGTTGTGTGATTTGACTTTGAATTGAATAACGATATTCAGCAATATATAGGACTTCGGGAAAATGCTTTTATTGCAACCTCATCGCTTTGGGCTTCTTCGAAAGCAGCCAACAGAGGCGTTCTTATAAATATGTGTTCTAAAGGGGTATACTGGCTGGGAATTAGATTACCTTCCAGGCAAAAAGTCACAGCTAAAGAGTTGACCTGTTCTTGTGCTATTTTTCACCTCTTGGCTGGAAAAATGAGCGGTTTTGAGGTGGTATCTCGTCGACTGAGTAATCAATCTGTTTTTCAGAAGCTCTGACTGGAAAAATGAACTGTTCTGAGCTGGAGTCTCTATAGTCTGACAGAGCTAAACTGTACGGGAGTTTTCGACTATATTTACCTTCTTTTGTCCTCTTGAAAAATTTATATTTTTGTTATCTGTGATATATCTCTCAAACAGTCTGAGGAAACTAACGGGAATAAATACGATCTACGAATCTATTGTTTCTTGTTTTCTTTCTCTGTAAATTTTCCAATATATAAAGGTGAAAAGAAAGGGATAAGAGAAGCAGTTTGGTTTCATCAGACTAGAGTCTCTAGGCTGGGGAAA
>JAULBZ010005402.1:0-13463 GCA_032360805.1 Neoturris breviconis | reverse complement strand
AATTATTGAATTTTACTTTTTTAAAGCTGCTAAGATATCTGCTTTTGGTAACGAATTTTGGAGATGGCTCCTAAGGTTTTGGCAGTTTGAGAGTCTACAACGTTTATCTTCTCAGTGATCGCGTCATTATTATTATTACTACTTATGTTGTCATACTTTGAGTCTCAAAAGTTCTCATACAGATATATATAACTGTCAGACAACACTTGTCAGACAACACTTGTGGATGAGTGTTTTTGAGTATAGCTTTCAGAAAAATACTCCTCCACACCACACTAATGATGCTGAAGAAATATCTTGTAAAAGACAGTTTAATCATGTACTCTTGCCTGAGAAATGCCAATTTATATTTCTTTGAGTGCATACTCTTTTTATAATAGATTCTCTTTTTTTTAGTGAGCCAATGGGAGTCAAGATTTACTCATGAACGCTTGTTGTTATTGACAGAGTTGACTAAGTTTGAACCAGTTACTCAAGGTTGTTATATATTCTTCCCAGTTAACTGGTACGTCGCTCGTTCAAGTGGCAATAAGTCATCAAAGAACTCGCATGTCCCTAGTCACATGTTGAAATTGTCTCCCGTTGAAATGGACAAGAGGCTGATGAAACGGACTGAACAACTAGAGTGAGCAATTTACATTTGTTTTTACATCAAGTTAGACTCTATTAAAAACATCTTGAAAATTGCGTGTAGTTTTGTGTTTATTTGAAACGGATATAGATATCTTCACCCATGTAACTATACAAAAATATTACATTATGTATTTAGTTTCCAATGGACATCTTGCATATATTTGTGAGAAAGTCTTCAATTGATTCATGCATCCCGGTTCTAAAGGCGGATTTCCACTTTGTTCACACCAATTCTAAATGAAGCTATTATATTTGCTGAAAGTGACTTCACCTGTCATATTTCAACCAATATAATGGCTTCATTTAAAATTTGTGCGAACATATATTTGTCTAGTGGAAATCCACCTTGAAGAACCATTATTGCAGAGATCAAAATACTTGTATATAGGATGTAACCAGTCTTGTAAAAGTGTAGGATTACCCTTCATGATTCTTTTCCATTACTTTTGAAGTGAACCTTATAAAATAGTAAGCGTTTCCTTTTCCTTGACCCCTATGATCTATTGGTTGCCTCTCAACAAGAACACAAGTTACATGATGTTTGTTGTACAAGTTAAAACATGCAATGAATGCACAAGTTAAAATAACTGTTGGTCCTTCCTGTGGATGAGAGATTTTTCATAATATGTTTGGCCGAATTGGCTGAAAATATACAGAAAAATCTCTCCTTCACAGTGATGACTGGTGGTTATTTTAAATCTGCAATCTGTTGGTTTATTTTCAGTATTGAGTTAAGCAAATCTGACTTTACGTTTCGAATGTTTGTTTTGGTCCAAACATCTGTTGGTTATTTTGATATTTTGGTGAATTTAAAGTTGCCATTGCAAGACACAGAAGATTTTTCATGTTCATTCTATATTGATGAATCACGCACCAATGGTACATTAAGAGAAAATAACAAGGAAAGTTCTACAGAGAGATTACTTTGTGGTCCTGTTTGGTTTTCGAGTGTCATGAATTCCAGTAAGCTATCTGGACAGTTTACTGTAGTTGTCCCAGAACTTCTAAACCATAAAAGTCTATACGTTATTGTGAAATTAGAGCATGCATTGAGACGCAATACTTCAAGAGAAGTTAAGCAAACACCTTCAAAAGGTTCTGCAACTGAATTTTTGATGGCTGATATCCTCAAGGAAGTCTACGTTGGTGTTTATCAATTCAAAGGTTTAATACCTAATGCATTTTATTTCCCTGGTTGTCGCAACATTTTAATAAAAGACGATGAGTTTCAAGAGAATTTAGTGGACCAGTATTTAGAGCTAGTTGAACAAAATGCTGATGTGAGGGATGGCTATGAGATTAAACTGATACTGGAACTGTTAGCATGGATTACAAGTGTTTATATTAATTGTGATCAAAAGGATAGGTGAGTGCAAATGATGAGCATTGTAGTACCAATCTACTCAAAACAAGATTATTGTAACATCTCTATTATTAGCATTAACATCCATTATTTCAGGTGTCCAGATGTTTCTTATTTAATTCCAAACTCTGGCAATCCTTAAAATATTGTTGGATTGGCCGAATCATAAGTTAATGTAAGTTGGTCAATCAAACTCGGAGGCGACCCAAAGGCTCCTCTATCATTAGCTTCTACCACGAAGGGAGGGGAGGGCTTTACTCCATTCCCAGATAAAATGACCTATTACCCCAGCATGCTGGTACTCATTTTACCGACCATATGGGTGAAAGACTGAGTTAACCATAGCACCTCACCGGGAATTGAACTTGGGTTGCTCTGATGACGTTGGAACGTTATTCAAAATTTAGTTTGAAATAAAATTGTAATTTAATAACAAAACTTTCTCTCTATGTGGTTTTATCTCAACTTCTACAGTGATTGAAATAAGAGCATATAATCACTGCGGAGAAGTGATTTTTGAGCACAGCTTCAGGCTACAAAGCCTAAAACTATGCTCAAAGATCCCACCTTCGCAGTGATTATTTGGGAAATAGAATTACACAAAATGACACTAATTTTCAAGTTATAAAAAAAACCTTAGGCCATCTGCACTTAATTATTTGTTAATGTAATGTTTTTTTTCAAAATGAAATGAGGTTTAAGCCTATTAGCCATGGGCTTTTTATTGTGCAAAACCATGTGGCGTGGAGGGGAGGGGGAAGCGCATAAAGTGCCCACAGCCATTGTTTCCTGGACCACTTATAGAACAACTCAATAGTCTGTATCTGTATTTATTTTGTATTTATCTGTCTGTATTTTCATTACTTTTATATATTTCATTTATTACTTCCATAAGTAATACTTCTTAGCTGCTCAAAAGATCAACATCAGATATTATTTAAACAAACTTTTAATTTTTTAAAAAAAATTACCCCCTGTTCAGTTCAATTAAGTTTCTCCTGGGAAAATAAAGTAAATGTCAAAAAATAAATTTATTGATCCTAATCCTTAATAAAAGTTAGGAAAGATCGCCAAATTTCAATGCCATATCAATAATAGGGAAAAAGTTATTGCAAAATGAATATGCCGCGGGCACAAGCACACAAACTAATAAGGACTTTTGTTGAGAGTAGTTTCTTGTAGAATAATATGATCATTACTTTCGCTTCATTTGGTAGCATAGGTACCAAAGTAATGTTTTATTGATCTATTTTATATCCGTTTTAGATTCCCATTATTATGGATCATCCAGAAAAAGTTGAAAAGATTTTTGATTGCCTCGTTCTTCTATGGCGATAGATCGGTATGCCACAGCTCTGGAGAGATACTATTTGGTTTGAAAAGGTAAGTTTCTTTCTAAGATGTTTGCATTAAAAACTCCCCAAATTCCCCAAACTGTAAAATTATCTTCACACCAGTGATAAATATAAAATTCTAAGTCTCTTATCTATTATATTTATTCTTTTGTTTAAGATGTTGTAGCAATGATACATTTGCAGCAGATCTGTTCACACAATTATGGGAGTTAATACCTTTTATTCATAATGCCACATCATCAGCAGCATGTCATTGGGTGTTTTGGTTAATCAGCGACACGATGGATGCTCATGCACAACCTATGGATGTTTTGAAAAAATTTACTTCCGTTCTTCTGAATGTTGGCAAAGCTTATGGAGATAATTTTACAGAGACACAAAAGATGTTGGATGCACGGTGAGTTCATGTTATGGAGATAGATGTAAAACTGAAGAATCTAGTAGTCTAGTAGATTGTGGAGAAAGAAGTTGAGATTTATAGTCTGAGAGCTAACAGATATGCCCTCTTTTAATGAGGGACTATTTGTTTACCTATTTTTGTTGAGGGAGGTAGGGGAAGGGGGAGGGTGGAATAAAAAAATATATTATTATTTTCAAGTTCTACAGAGCTGCTACAAAGTCGGAAAAAACCTGGAAAAATCTCAAATGTTTGGAAGTCAGAGAAAATTATTTTAAAAGTACCAAAGTTAGGGATTTTGCTCATCTGTTCATTTGAGTTTAATATTAGATTGTTTTTTCTGGAAGCTATACATGTTACATGTTAGTTAATTTTGTTTAGTTGGTTTATTTATCCGAATGAAATACATCTTTTGTCTCAAAGTTTTTTTTAAAATGATATTATGTCATTATTAGATATGGTATGGCTGATATGATCTTTGAACCTGTTATGGTAGAGCCATTACATTTGAAACTTAAATGTGGCACAACTGTAACACCAGGTGGAAGTAAAGGATTTGAAATGGTCAGAATTCCTTCTGATTATTTGCCAGGTAGGTTGATATAATCCTATATACTCCCCAGTGATTAGTTCATCTACTCTTCATTGCTGTTACTTATTTTTGCCTTCATTTTGTAAAAACATTGTAATGATTCTGATTCCAAATGTTTTTATGGACTATTTTTAACTCAAATTTAATGCTCTTTCTGAAAATTGTACCTTGTATGATTAATTTTTGCACCACTTTTATATTGACTCTCAATCTTTAATTTCTGCTTGTTTTTATACAGCTGGAGCTATAGGAAATATTGACATTTTCAGCAATATTGATCGAAAATATTCTGAATGTCTTTCCACCACAGTGATGACCGGCAGTTATTTTAATCTCTGTATTGTCAGAGAAAAATGTTAATTTTTAACAATGTGGATTCTTTGTTAAACAACACTGAATAGAAGAGTCAATATTTTAATAAATTTTCACCACACATGACCTTGTTTAAGAAACCTAATCAATGTACATTAATATAGACAGCATTGTGCAGAGTCTATTTTTATACACTAGAAAACAAACTGCGAGTTTCTCTGCTTCAGAAAAAATAACTCACTTTATTTCCTTTAATTCTATCGTACAAAAACCTTTTTAACTCGCTATCAATTTTCGCTTATTTTTTCTTCACAAAAATCAAGGGAGTGCGAAATTTAAGTTTATTACTCGCATAAGTATAAATCAACCCATGGTTAAACCCATAATAATAATGCCTTTGAACCACTTGAATGGACAGTAGACTTATTATTCATGACAGTTTTTGGTAATGTAATTTATGAACATCAAGAATAATATGTAAGGTTTTAGTTCCTCCAAACCTAGTAAAGTATGATTGATTTTGTTTAGGAATTTTGGAAGCACAACCATTGCATTTTGTATGCATGTCAGCTAGTGAAGGATCTAAAGTGGAACAACTCAAAACAAAGAGTGGATTACCAAAGGTTCCAAAGGGTACTTCTCAGATTGGTCAAACTGGTCTCTTTCCTATGGCTCCTCCTAATGTCCAGATGTCTGTTCCAATGTCGGTATGTATTGTGGATAATGTTTGGAAATTATTTTTCATGGTTTCTCAAGGCAGATCATATTGTTTACTTTGATTATTGGTTAGATTAGTACACTATCCTTGCTCTTTATATAATGTAATGAAATATTAAACTATGTACACATTGTTACTATGACCTTAAACTATGTACACATTGTTACTAGGACATTAAACTATGTACACATTGTTACTAGGACTATTCAATGTTATATAATGGACAACAACAAAACGAGACTGATACAGAAAATTTTTTCAATATGTTTCAACAACAAGATCCATTTCTTCCTTTCCAAGAAGCTATGACAATGAGTTCTGCTAATTTACAAACTACTAAAAATTCTGGACTAGCCAAACCTCCTGCTGCTGTCATAGAGGATAGTAATGCATTTGAAGAATCTGTGGTATTTATTTTTTGTTGTTTTGTTTATTTTGTCCTTCTTTCCTATTTTCGTTTGAAAATATTTTCAGTATCCCAAATGAAAAAACCACTTTATTGTGACAAATCTTCGTGTGGAGAAATATTTAAAGTTGGTACTATACCGCTAAATTTTTGTATTTTATGGAGAAAGTAATGCTACATAATATCAGACACATTGGTCATAATAGGAGTATGTAAATACTGCGAAGAAAGAGATTTTTTGCACATCTTCAGACTTCAGCTTCACTGCTCTACAGTGATTATTTTGCTCGTAATGCAACCATTGAGGTATATTTAAAATTATCCCATATATTTAGATTCCAAAACCTATGTGTATGATTGTGGATAAAATACATGTGTATTCAGTCCACTATGTTATATTGGATTTCAAAGTGCCTGTCTTGTTATCCGATCTTGTGTTCCCTCCTTGCAAAGCCTTAGCAAGTATCACTATATCAACATGGAACAGTGGACAAACTCCAGACGATGCAAAAGTGATTGCATTCTCAGACGAAGTTGGCAGAAAAGCTCTTGTTTTGTCAAATATAGTTCCGGCTGTTGAACTGCAATATCTAAAGGTATTACTGATTGACCTGGTCACACTCTGCAGCTGTTCTAGCATCTTTATGTTGACTTTGATTTGCCTACTGTTTGTTTTCTGATTAACAGTATCATTTCAAAACAAAACTAAAGTGGTTAGTTCAGTTAGCTTTCAGCAAGTGTTACAGTGTTTGAAATAAGAGTGATCCCACTCCTCCACAGTGATTATTTGCTCTTATTTTGACCACTGTGCTATGTTAACAAGATTGCAATTGATTGGTTTGTGCAGTACAAAGGAATCAATCAATTGCAAGATCATTGACATACAATACTAAAGAACCGTCTCAAAAATCAAATCTACAAAGGAGAGTACTGAGTCAATGATCTTGCAAAAACCAATTCATTGCAAGTTTGTTGACCTTACACACTTCTGTACAATCATTTTTACAGGGTTGCCAGCGTCCTGGAAAATCCTGGAAAATCCTGGAAAATGAAATTTGTCCTGGAAAATCCTGGAAAGTCCTGGAATTTCATGGAAAAAAGGGAAATTGTCCTGGAAAATCCTGGAATTTGAATAACATCCATTCTAAAACTGGGAAACTATAATTTTTTTATTATTATCTTTTTTTTATACTCAAATTGGGAAATTCTAACCTAATTGTGATTAGGAAAACAACGTATAAATCCTGGAAATTAGCTGAATTGTCCTGGAAAATCCTGGAATTTGCATGGTACAAATCCTGGAAAATTGGAAAAAATACCCTGGAAAATCCTGGAAAGTCCTGGAATTTCAGTTTCTATTTTGGCTGGCAACCCTGTTAAAGTACCTAACGCATTGTGCCAATTAACGCCCCTACAAAGTTCGACTGTTTATTACTCTACATTTTGTTTAGTCTGGTGGTTTTGATAAAGGATTTGATACTGGCTTTGATACTGGCTTTGATGCGCCAAGTGATGAAAAGGAAGAGGTAAGAAGAACTTTTTAGAATATCTTTTCTCTGGCAAGCACCTGATATTTCTCCTTTCGTCGCTTAAGGATATAAAACAGCAATATTTGGTATTGTATAGAATCATCCTCCACATGGACCATTTTTGACTACTGAATTTGCATTCACCATGCAGGCCTCTAAAATACATGAAGGCATTCCCCCGTGGAGGATATTCCGTCGTGAATTCAGAGGTCTCTGAGTATTGTTTATAATGGTGTCAAGCATAAATTCAATGGGGTTGGATATTAAGCTTTGCTTTGTGTTTAATGGAAAATTACTTAATGTGGATTTGTATTCTTTTGTTTCACAAATACGCATGCTCGAAGTCTTTCGCCTGTGGAGGAGCATCTTTGGAACAAAAATGCTCCTCCACAGCGGATACCGTCGTGAATTCAGAGGTCTGCAAATCACAAGGCTATAGTAAATTTCATTATTTGCAAATATTTCTTTTCAGGTTGTACATGACTGCACCAGTAAACTTCGTTCGAAAGTAAGTACGGTAAGATCAAGTCTCAATAACTGTCGAATATCACCTGGGGAGAAGTTTTTTTAGTATAATTTACAGCTTGCATCTGTACTTAGAAACACTGGCACAAGTGATGTTCGACAGTTATTTTGATGCTTGTAAAATTCCTTTACACAAGTTTGTTAGATTTCCACAGGACTCGTCGTTGTATTTTTGAGAAGGAAACCGAATAGGCAGTTGACTGTGCACACAAGAAGATTGTGTTATCGTTTGATCTCAGTGAATATTCCATGTTTTGATTTCACCTGTGTTGTTTCAGAGAAAGACAGATGATGAAGGTGGCGTTGAAGCAAAGAAAGTAAAACACATGAATGGTGAACACGAACAAACCAAGCATATTAATGGTGATGTAAACGGAAATTCCCACAATGGTGATCACAAACAAACCAAGCTTACAAATGGTGATCGTCACGCGGAACTGAACGGAGCTGTATCTGCTGAATCTTGATTGTAAACGATACATGATGTTGTAGCTTACAGGGCTAACATGCTAGAACTTATGCTTGTTCGTACGAGCAAACAAATGTTGCTGTTCAATTGTTTGGTTTCAACGTCCACATACATTGTAAATTATATAAAAACCCAAGAAAAAATTTGTACATATCAAGTACTGACTGTTCTGATCACGCATCGTATGATAAAGTTCATTTCGGAGAACAATTGAAAACCACATCTCCTTTCTTGTGACTATGATACTACCATATGACAATACACAGTTCATACATGGACGCACTTGATAGTCTTTCAAACGAGACACAAATAACACACAAAGCAACCGTGTAGTCACAAAAAATAAAAAAAACGTTAAACTGGCTTATTAAATTTTGGAAATTTTTGCACCTTTCATGAAACCAGTCCTTAGGTACTTTGAGAATTCTTATTTCGTCAATATTTTTCCTAGTTACTGAGTGTTTTTCAAAATGATCCTAGATAGATTACCTTAAGGGAAGTAATTTTCGCGGAAAGTAATTTTCGCGAATTCGCGAAATTTAGTGCCAATCCGCGAAAATTTCTTCTCGCGAAATGTCCAAAGGTCAGCCATTCGCGAAAATTAATTCTCGCGAAATTTTTTTTTAGTTTTTAGATCGTAATATTGGCCCTTACTGGTTAGAAGAATATTTAATCATCCTCATCATCAATTGTAATCGCAATGTTATTTTCGGGGAGTTTTCTATTGTTTACTGTCGGATCCTTCAATAGTTTTCTTATGTCTGGACATTTTACTTCCGTTTTCTATATACTTCCTCTTCCAATCTGAAGAAGAGGTCAACGAGGATGACTCATTAGCGTAAAATGTATGACTATAAAATCATAAGATATTCAGATGTCCATGCAATGCCAATGTTTCCTTCATTTCTAAAATCCCCCCAAAAGTCGAATCTTCTTATTCGCGAAAATTAATTCCCGCGAAAAATTTCTTAACACCTGATTCGCGAAAATTTCTTCTCGCGAATTGAGAAAAAAAATCTGAAAAAAAAATTCGCGAAAACTACTTCCCTTAAGGTATATGAAAAGTCCAAAAATTTCTATAAAAAAAAAGTTGATAGAGTGGGTTATTTTACCCCGACGAGCGTTTGCTCGTTGCCAAATTTAGCTAGGGTCAAGGAGGAGCCGAAGGCCCGCTGGCCGGGTCTAGGGTCAAAGCCCCCCAGTGCTGATGCAATTTTTGGTGCATTTAACTCCTGAAAATAGCTAATACTTTACTGTTAGAGAATAACTTTTTCTACCTCCAAAAATATCACAGATTGAGCATTGTTTTTTTAATTCAACAAGTTAAAAAATGTGTGTCGCAGAGCCTGGGGTGGAGGGGGCGCAAAACGTGACGAAGCGATCAATTCATAAAAGTTCAACAACTTATTAATTGCTTTATGGACTTTCTAATACCAAAGATACATTGTCCCTTTGAAAAGTATGGTTTTTGGTCAGTGGGCGTGTTCAGTCCACGCCAGAATAACATAATCCAGTAGGAGCGTCTCAACGTGAAAAAACCGACGTCAAAACGGGTATAGCACTCTTACATTAAAAGTTTCTTTTGATTTTCGTCCTTGAGTCGCTTTTTGACACAATCAACAGACACCCAGTGGAGGAGCGAATTCTGATCACAAAAAAAGGCGCCATTTTTACGTTGAAATGTCGACAGTTGATATATCTTGGCTGTATATATTACCGTCATAATGTTATTTCATCGTTAAAATTATCTAAGTACATAGTAAGTGTATCAGTATTAAAAAATTCAATAATGTAATATTTAACTCGATATTACTCGCCGTTGAAGGTTGACTATCGGTCAGTCCTTCATTTTTACATATTGATTTTTTACTTTCTGATAAACAGAGGGCGTAATCCATTACATGAAATATATAATTTTGTTCAACAACACCACGAATTAAATGAGCTTGTGTACCACGTGCATATATACCTAGAAAAATAAAAACTTATCTATTGTAAATTATTTTAGTAATTCACATAGGACATACAGTGGAACCTCTCTATAGCGGACACCATCGGCAACAAAAAAAGTGTCCGCTAAGCAGAGGTTTGTTATGAGAGTTTGACTAGGATTTGTTCCTGCAAAAAGTCTCCGCAATGAGGTGGTGTCCGCTATATGGGATGTCCGCTATAGAGAGGTTCCACTGTGTGTACTATGTGAATTATATAGACTTTGATTTCAATCAACTATTTTTTGGGGAGGAGCTAGCTTTCGCCTATAGGCACAGGTTTGATAATTCTTCCCGGGATTTTTTACCCTTTGTAATTCTTGGGGAGTGGGTGTAGGTCAATATGACCCACAGGATCCACGGACTATATCCATATCTGTTGATCTGTACAAGTCGTGCTCCATTTTCCTTTCAAACATAGCCAGATATGCTATGTATTTTACTGAATAGTTTCAAGATTCTCATAATTTCATGTGGTATATTGATAGACATTTCTAATGCATAATAAAACCATGTTGTTTACTCTCAAAAGATAATCAAATGTCAACGGAATTCTTTGAAACGTAAATAGCTTAAAAGTATAACTTACAAGAACTGGTCAGTAAATTATGTTTTCTGGTCCGTATATTATTAAGTAATTATAGGGTTACACCACTTCTAAGTTAAATCACATCATTATTAAACTAAGTTGTTGCAATTTGTATTTAATACAGGAATTAAATCTACAATCTGAAAGCCAACCCTCCCCCCCCCCAAAATGAGAAAAAAGATAGGGCGTGGCTTGAAACTCACCAATCAGTCTAATAGAAGTTACGAAAGGTTACAATTATTTATGTGATATATCATCCAGTCATGAAATAGTAATATATTGTAAATCAAAAGAACCACGTGATGATCCATCAGGCCGAAGGGTTAGGAATGTTTTATAATTTGATACGATGTCAAACTGTGTGGTCAAACTGTGTGGTGGGACTTTTTAGCTATCCAACTTTCTTCTTCATCTCTTGAAAGAATTGTATATTTGTTGTTGTTGACCTGTGATATATTTCCTAAACATTTTCTCACTATGAATAAAATCAGAAAAAAAGAAGAAAAAAAATCATAAATGTAACCAAAGGTAGACAGTCAGAAGGGTTGCCACCTTAAAAACGTTGGCTTGGTTTCATTTCAACGATCTTACCAACCTTGATCCCAACTTACCGACATCCTCTCCACCATGTGTTTCAGAACTCAAAGGAACTAAACTTTGCCATTTATGATCTGGTGTTTTGAGTTCATCTAAAGTTGGTTGTTTTCGTATGGTTTTAATACCAGCACCTGGTCCATTAAAATAACCCAATGATGAATATCTTAAACCATCCTTTGCTGTAAAATTTTTTCGATTTGTTAAACCAAATATGGGATTACCACGTGACTGATAACCACCCAATGTAAAAACGTGCGAATGATCAGCAGTTACCACTAGTAATGTTTCCTCTATAATGAAAAATACATTCTACAGTCGAAGTTCTCCATGGCGGACATCCTACACAGTGGACAATTTATCTAGGAATGGACTAATTTGCTGTTAGAAGCCATGGTGATTTGATGTCTAATCTCAATGAAGTGATAGTAAGAGAGGTGCGTTTGAGTATTTGTTGTAGAGTCACGTGATTAAAGAGAGTGTCGTGATTGGTTGTAATGCGATTAGTTAATTGTTCTGATTAGTAGAAACTTGATTATTGAATTGTGGTCTTTGGTAATGTTTGTGTTGTTAGTGCGTGAGTGACAAATGTTTGTGTTGTTAGTGCGTGAGTGACAAATATGTGGTAATGTTTGTGTTGTTAGTGCGTGAGTGACAAATATCGGATGATGAAAGGAGGTGAAATATTTAAGTTATACCTGGATTAGTCATATTAACAGCTTTTTGTACAGCTCGTCCCATCTCTACTGTGTCATGAAGTGCTTGAAATGCTTTTGAAGCATGGTGAGCATGATCAATTCTTCCGGCTAAAATATTAATCGATAAGCAAACAGTGAACCGGCTCGATCCCAAGGCTCTTTACCTTTTTCACTGGTAATATTTGAAAGAGGCAAGGGCCATGGGAATAGAGTTGAATAGAGAAGTTAGCAAGAAATTGAAAAATTCAAGCGTAGTACCTGATTTTGTAGAAAAGTAATCTTACTTCTAAATAATATATTTTTTTGTTTCAGCCTGGAAAAACAGGGGTTCTTACTACTTGGAGAGCACACGAGATAAGATCAAAATTGATTGAAACAACGTTGAAGCGACACTGACGTCTCGCTTTCAATTTATTAAGACGTTGTTCCGACGTCGTGTGTCTTACTTGGGTTAGTGTTGGTTGTAGAACAACAACTGGAAAAGAAGAATAAATCAAATCAAAGAATCAAATCAAATTTTTGTTCGTACTAAAACAACCAATCAATGACAAGTTTATTTCTTCTCATATATTTTATATTTATTCCAGTTCGAAATTGAACATCAAGAGAGATGAAAGAAGTTCCCAAATTTCTTGTAGAAGTCAATAATGACGGAAATGTTCAACCATATCGCACATACATAGTACAACGATAGAAAATCAGAATGTTCACACTTACCTTCTACAAGTAAGACATATCCTTTATCATTTCTTTGTAACATTTTTATAGCAAGTTCAACCATTTCTGTAAGTGATGGCTCCCCTGCAGTGTCGTTTACTCGATCATAAGAATATTGCATATGAGAATAATCAAATAGACCTACAAATGATCACGTGATAACATACCCAATGGGCAAAAACTTGTTCAAAGTCAGCGGTAAAGTTGCAAGCACAATGTAGAAGACGTTTTTCTAGCGTCTTTACTACGGACTTTGAACAAGTTGTATTAACGTGAAAACTACCGAATACGGTCGCAAATATCTCCACATGACCATGTATGACATTCGGGACAATATTCGGCATTTTGGGACACTATTCGTTAGTCCCGTACAATTAGTCGCATTGAAACAAAGTGATAACACATTCAAAAGTTTAGAATTTCAAAAAAGCCTTAAATTTTAATTAGCAAGATGAAACGCACTTAAAGGTACAAAATCACCCTGAGATGTTTTTTTTTAAATTTCCCTTCTGTAGTCTAGATGAAAGTTCATATTGTTACTAACATATTCTGAAGATTTGACTCCATAAGAATGAATA
>JAULBZ010005401.1:0-13464 GCA_032360805.1 Neoturris breviconis | reverse complement strand
AATTAGATATGCACAATATATTTATATACATTTCTTTATTTGTAGCTAATATTTTAGAAGTGTGTCTGCTTTTTAGACCTTCAATTATCAACCAATGCCAATAAGAATTAAAAGGATAATAATTAACAAAATAATTAACATATTAAATTATCACAGTTTACTTACAGTGATATACAGTAGATTAGCATAGCATACAGTTGGAGAGATTTGTTCAAGATATAGTATGACTGTTATGGCATACCTTAACACAAACATCCTTTAGTGAAACAATAGAGTCGTATGCTTGTGAGAAGCAGATATTTGATAGTTTTTCAGTTAATATTAACATGTAGTTAGATCCAGAGAAAGCAATGAATGTGTATTTTTGACTAGGCTTGAAGGAGATTTTTTAACTAGATAATGTCAGAAATAATTAGTGTTGTTTCTAAATAGCCAAAGTATGCCGGTAAAAATGGCTGTTTAGGTACATGTGGGAGAATATTTTTCACAAATTTGGGCTAAAACATTTTTTGAACTTTGTTACAAATCATGCATTTCCGATTGAATAGAAGAAATATCTAAAATGGAAGAGCTCACTTTTGTTGAAACATTAGGCGAAGTTAGACAATCTACCACTGAAAAATGTAAATTTAACCGATTCTCGAGTTGAAGTGGGATTTCGGAAATTAACAAATTTATGATGATATTATGAGCTAGAATTAATGCTTCGCGGCCTATTCCCAACAATTCTTGCAATGAGGTCTGACTGAACTCGTTTACCACAGCAATAGATCTTGTGGATCGTGCTTTTACCTTATTTTCTTTCCAGCATATAGCAATTAAAAAAATACTAACATAGCCCCAAAAAACCATGTCGTTATAACAGATCTCCTGACAAATTATATGTAAGTTGATATAATCAAATATCGAATTAGAAATAAACCACAAAATAAATACCATAAATAAACAAATATAAAAAAAATCAGGAAAGGAAACTTATGAAAAAATGAAAGCTTTCATCATCCTTTTTTAGAATTATGATTATGATATGAGTATTAGCGTATGCCTAGGTTCCTATATCAGGATAGAGATCCACAAGAAACAGTTTACACAAGTCATATTTTCAATAATTGCCAGAGCACATCTCCATAAAAATTGTCAAGATCTGTGTCATGGACAAAGAGATGGAAACTTAAATATTATTCAGTTAAATTTGAATAAAATTAAAGGAACTTGAGTTACTAATGATTTGGTTTCTTTAGGGCGACAGAAAAAAAGCATAAGTGTAAAAAAAGATATACAGTATAGTCAAAATAAGAGCATATAAATACTGTGGAGAAGTCCAAAGCTATCCTCAAAAATCTCTCCTCCATAGTGATTATTTATTCACAATTTGACTATTGGTACAATTAATAATCATTATAAATAGCCATAAAAAGTAGCTACTAAATCCTAACGTAGCCCCAAACAGGATTCGAACCTGTATTTCACATTCCGGAAAGAAGTTAGTTTTAGCCACTAAACTACCGGTACGAAAGGTGGTCATTAATATAGCCTTGTACAGTAGACAGTAATTTGAGTTCCTTTCACGGACTACACACAACTTTTAAGAGTTCAGAGTCATTTCGTATTTTATAAATCAAGTTGACGGTTAATGATGTTTTGGCTCATTATCAATAACATTAGATACATTAAATGCTTGTAAATTACCAGCTGCATCAGGCGGACCAACAACACCAACAATGTCACGTAATGGTCATTGGTAAGGTTAGTTAGCATTTTTATAATCATTTTTACTCCACTTCTAGATGATAAGATTGAGATATGTGTGTCCAAAGAATAAACAGTCCACTATTCCACATCCAACTAGTGGCACTATTTTAAATACCGTTATCAGTTGTCTTTATTAAATCCCAAATCAACGTAGCCGTTAAGTTCACCAATATGCTATCTCAAACTAAATCTGACCGAATTTTTATTTCATCAAAATTGGTTCGGAGACATTCATTATTAGCCATCACCGTATTCAATAACAATTGGAGCATAGACATCCAATATTAAATTGCAGCATTCATGGACAATTGGTCCAAATACATTCACTATTAATGACCATTAACCAGAACTATTGCTATGACTTTGCGGCAGCATTGTTCCACTTTTCTCAATGTACCAAGTTCCGGAAAGGCTAACATTTTGAATTGGTATCAGCATTCGTGGCTACATTTTAGAAGGGCTCACCACAAATCTTTTGATTTTGTCGACTCGGTTTTGAGTTTTGGGCAAAAAGGGACTGAAGGGTCTAAATGTTTGATCCAATGGATCAAAAAGGAATGGTATCGTTCTGAAATTTGGTTATGGCATTCTAGGCAATGTTACAAGACCGCTGGCCAAATACTTTCGATCTTGACAATTCAAGACCGTGTTTGGGCGAAAATAGGATTTTTTCAAAAAGTGGAGACTAATAATATTTTTAAAGTTTTATGAATAGTGGTAGAGTCCTATATCATACAGATATATATCGTTTTCATCACAAAGCTTTAACTGAACATGAACATGAACTGAACACGCTTTTCCTGGGGCTAAAAGGGGTAAAATGGAAGTGGTAGTGGGGGTAGGGAATTGCCTATTTGTAGACAATATCTTTGTTGGTACAGAGAATGGTGTGAGGAAATTGAGACAATAAGAGTAGAAAGGAGTGGAGAATCATATTCCGATGATAAAGAGCGACGGAATTTATCAACAGAGTAGGGGAAAGAATGAAACTTCTTGTACACATACAAATATTCAATGTATCAATTGACATACGTCCTAACAATGAGGATATTCATAGTAGAAATGGGTTTTGGAACTAAGACAAATAATTACACATGTATCCTAGTGATAATTAACATTACTGTGTCCTGTGGTAATGGACCGGTGCAAAAAGGTGGTCGAACGGAGTGTGTAGCACAAGTTGAAATAGCGATAAAAGTATAAGTAAACATCTCTGTGGAAGAGATTTTTGAGCGTAGCCACCTAAAGCTATGCTGAAAAATCAAATCCAAGCAGCAATTATCTCTCCCAGGAAATCGAACAGATTGTGTAGCACAAGCTTGAAACAGCGGTGGAAGTAACAGCAAACAATCATCGCGTAAGAGACATTTCGGAGTGAAGGCGCCTAAAGCTATGCTAAAAAAACAATCCTCTGTGACAGTTATTCCCTTCCAGAGAATCAATTAGTGTGTAGCACAAATTAAACCAGGGTGGAAGTATGAACAAACAATCACTTTACAATAGAAGTTATTTATGTCCATTACATAGCTTTCAGAGTTAAATAGTAATACGGATCGATGTTATTGACAACTACTACAAACTACACAAATAAATTTACATTAGCTGGACTTGTTATGACCCTAACATACAGTGCAATTATATCTTGTTTTATATCGGGTTAAGAGATGGGACCAAGTTCGTGTCCTAGATAATCATCTCCTGATAGTTGGCTGATGTTAATAATGTCTGTAATCGTACTAGTAACACCCTGCTACCTTCTTAAGACGTTTTTAAGAAAAAATTATATTGCTCTAATAATTAATGGTAAACTAATTTTTAAGAACGTAGCGATCAGGAAATATAATAAAATGGTTTAATAAAACAGGATTGTAGATTGTCTTATAACATCTGTTATTGCCTTTCGCGCTGTATATAGGCAGTATATCCCCTTATATCACCTGTGTATTGCCCTATAAGTGCTATATATTGCGATACATGGTTTGATTACTGCCATATATGGCTCGGTGTTGAAAGACATTGGCTGTGCATTGCTATCTGAAGACTACATATGCGTCATAGAGTCTGTTTCTTGACCTATATGGGCTATTTTTGTTTGCATATATCACCAGTGACTGTGTATTGCCATATAATGGCTGCATATATCGGATAGAGCCTGTTTCTTGGCATACATATGGGCCGTCTATTGCATATGTCACCAGTGCCTTTCTATATAAACTCACATAAAGGCCGTGTATTGCCATATATACACTGTTTATTACCATATATAGGCTGTATGTTCACATGTATTCCCCTATATTGGCAGTTTATTAACATGCATATTTTGTTTATTGCCGTATCTGGCTCGGTGTTGAAATATATGGGCCGTGCATTGCCATCATTATGAGCTGATAAGCATATTCATTATAGTGGATATGTCTTACTAAGTAGACACGGTGTCAGCTCAACGTCGAGGTAATGCCGTGACGTTGTTTCGACGTAGCTTCAACGCCTTTTACCTGCAGGTTAATCATCTGATGTCTAAATAGAATTTGAAACTAACGACGAAGACACCAATTCAAACCAGTAGACACGCCACGACGTCTAATTATTGTTGATTAGATGTCGTAGTTTGATGACGCTGTATTGATTGGATTAATGTTGATGATTAAATATAACAAGGCAATTACATTAGATATGCATATCTCAATTTCTTGCGTAATTCGTAAAAACAATTAGTTTCTAGTGAATTTCTAGGAAATCCTATTGTATTATACATAGTTACCAAGGCAACAACGTACATCTTCCATCCTATTAAATATGTTTTTTTAAGTAAACAACGCTATCAATTAAAGTCACACAACCAGTCCGAATTAATGTTTGAGTAGAAAACTTATGTAAGTACTAGTGATTTGAAACTAAGCCATAAAATTATATTTACATGAAAGATAACCAAACATAAGTTGTGTTTAAAACTAGTACGAGGCTTTTAGATTTATAACCATTATCGAGTGTAGATACGCCCCGTCGGATCAACGTATATATAACGTCAAGGCAACGTGACGACGTCTGCTTGCTGTTGTTTCGGTGTGCGCACTGAGAGAAATTGAAGAATTGATCCAGTCACCACACAATATCACGCCTCTTGACAATGAATAAGAAAATTATTACATACTTTTTATTCTAATTAACAGTTTTTATTTATGAATTTATTTACTTAAAGGGAGGGAGGCAAGGCCTTCTCCTCCAGTTATTTTTTATTAATTTTTGGAAATTAATTAATTAATGTTTGGTTTTCACTACACAGTGAACCAATTTTCTAGAGTTTTTGTTTGTGAGGAGCAAAGCATGTTTTGCACAAAATTTTTATCGATGCACTTTAATCTCTTGAACATTTCCTTTTAATTTTCGCGCATAAGTACTAAATGTACATGTTTCGAAAATAATTGAAGGTATTAATCCTATTCAACTAAGTACCCGCCTCACATTCTTTTTATCATAACTTCTGAACAAATAAATGGCTATTATGACTAACCAATATGGGACTTTTCCTATCATTTATCTAGGGTCAATTTGAAGACATTCTGTTTTTGTTAACTAGGGATAATTTTCCATTCGCAAACAGGTGTTAAAAAAGTTTCCAGGTCATGGTTATGGAATGCCCTTTAACTTAATTTCGTTATGTGAAAATATAAATTATTAGCGCCCTAAATTCTCTCTCATTTTAAATGCACGAAAGTTAAGGGGATTTTTAGACCGAATAATATTACAAATTGCAAAACGACATTGTCCAACCTCATCAAGCTCTCAAACAGATTAAATTATTATTAACTGACATTATGGAAAGTGGTCGCAACAAGAGCAAAGATTATGCAAGATATCCGGGAATTTATTCGAATTTTTTTTCTGCAAAGAATGGCAGTTCATAACGCAGTGAAGGTTTTTCTCCGCTAGCAAACAGTTTTCATACCAAAGGCAGTCTATAACGTGAAGCCTTTACTCTGCTAGCCAATTGTGTTTAGACTTATGTTTTTAAAACCCTATTTACCCCCATGCTACTTTGTACCATAACCATCCATATTTATGTATAACTTTCAACCTGTTAATGCTATTAGGCCTAAATTTGGTGACTTTTCATGGTATTGCATTTGAAAACTGCGGACCAAAATCTTTTCTAAAAAATAACTCCAAACGACTTTTGGCCCTCTGCCCCGAAAATGTTCAAAAACAAATTTCCTTTATATACGGTATTATTTTTGTCTACAAGGTATTATAAAGGCTTTTTACTGCGTAATAGTAGAAAAACCACTCATAATTAGAAAATATAACAAAATAATTAATTGTCCTATAGCTAAATTTCGGTTTTTGCCTTCTATTATGTTTTCACGAGTAATGCGGTAAGATACTCACTTTCTGCATGAAATGGCGACGCATGCAAATTGTTAGTACATTTTCGAATATAATAGAGCCTGGATAATATTTTGGCCAAGGTTCAAGTAAAACAGAGCAGTAATTCGAGAGTTATCGGGGTGTAGTACATTGGACCTCCCCGGGTTATTAAACTCCCTAAAATCCTGTGTCTTATAGCGTTAACGCAGTGACGATTTCTCTTCGTTAGCGAACATTTTCTAGACTAATCCATATCCTGTCATCAAGGCGGGTTTAAGACTCGAACTCAGTTTACAGAAAGGGAACAAAACTCAGTCATAAAAGGCTATATGTTATTGAAAGATTCCTCATACAGCAAATTCTAAAGATCGATTTCCACAAAAATTCAAAAGCAAAAAAGACAATATCCATTGGTGGAAATTGGTGACGTTATTTTCTACAAATAGAATTTTTTTGTCTTTTGCACGGGATTTTTTGCCTAGAGGAAATCAGTCTTTTCTTTGGAATTTTAACAATAGGAGCCAACGCGCAAGCAATGTTAGTTAATGTAACAATTCATTTTCTAAATTTCTGTTTAGAAAGGAAAATCGAGAATATAATCTAAGTATGCTCGACTTAGCAAGTGTATCCATTTTGTAACGTGTAGTAAAAGAAGCATGCGTGTCCGTTTTCAAATTTATCAAATCAATCTCCTTGATCAATTGCATTCTGTCTTGACAGGTGCTGAGTCCGTTCCACAGGGCTTTTTTTCTATAGACGGTACTTTCAATGTTAATACCGATACCCTTCCAGTTAGAGTAGGTGATGATACCGATGGCGATTGTTTTATAGTCAACGTTGTTGTATTTTGTCCCTTTATCTTTATGAAACAACATATTTTTACAGGTAACTCGAGGATTGTATCCCTAAACGCTTTCATTCGTATAGCACAAACAAATGGATTGATGGACGCGTTTGCTGATACTATTAGAAATTGTAGATCTCTCAAAACATGACGTAAAGAGCATGGGCACATCTCACAAAAATGTAGAATGTAAATCATAATGATGGCTGGTGTATACAACATTATATTGACCAATAGGATCCACATAAACGCACGTGTCGTGTATCTTTCTCGTAGCATCCTAAGTGTGTCGTTAATTTTATGTGGTGAATTACTTCTTGGTCTGGTCATTATTTTGTATACACGTAAATAACAAAAGATTGCTATGGCGATTGTAATAGCGACTGAGCTGTGTACAAATAACATGAGATAAGTGATATAACCAAGCTTAAAGTATAGAAATGAAATAGCAATTGAAAAAATCCAGATCCCAATCGATATGAACACACAACGGAGGAGTGAAAGCTTTTCGCGGTATTTGATTGGCCATGTTATCGCTAAATATCTATCCACCAGCAAACATGCAATACTGGTTACACTTGCAGTAACGCAGATAAAATATGTCATATGCAGAGTTTTGGCTTCTAACATGACTAACTCAGCATTGGCTTCTTTGAAGTGGATGACCACGGAAATGACCATTGGTAACAATCCATATATTAAATCACTAAGAGCGAGATTAACTAAAAAGTATATAAATGGGCTGCGAAATCTATGAAAAGGATCAATAACTACAGAAAGACAAATTAAGCTGTTTCCAAATATTGCAACCAATCCAAGAATTATCGATAAACATCCTGTGACATAAGATAACGCAGTAGGCGCCGATACATCAGGAAAACACGACATCTATTAAAACTTTTCTAAAATGTTTTTGAAATATGATTTCTTCTTCAATCTCTCATCTCTCTGCTTCCAATTGAATTGGCTTTGTTTTAGCGTTTTACTAAATTTATGTGTTAAAGCGCAGTAGAGTGAATAATCACTCTGGAGAAGGGATATTTGAGCATAGATTCGGGCTCCTGAAGCTATGCTTGAAAATCACTCCTCCGTTGTGATTATTTGCTCTTATTTCGATCATTGAAAGGTGAAACAATATTTGAGTTTCGCGCTTATTTTATTGATTTTTTTAATTGAAACTATTTTCTTAATACTTCTTTAATTGGTCAAAGCAGCTATTTATTCAGATGCTTTACGTTTGTTATCAAGACCTACTTAACACTTCATAAAAAATATAAAACTGCTTTCCTTCCTTATTTGCATTTCAAATTTGTTTATAATTGTGCTGATTGCTTTACTTCAACCCTTTCGTTTGATCTTCTATTTTATCCATTTCAAATGTTACGACACGAACGTTTTGACTTCCACATTGATCCGGCATTGTGTGCCCACTGGGTACAAAATATTGAAATATCTTCTTTTTTTCTTATTTCTACTGACTAAGAATATATTATATTTAGTGGAAATATCGAAAGTTAGCATTAGAAAAAATTGAATTAATTTTGATGACGTCATAATATTGAACGACGTCATAATTAATTCAGAAAAGGCCCATTAGTAACTAGTCGGAGCATTGGCTACTTTATATCCCCCGATTTCTTTAATAGCTATTCTATATTTCTAGCTGCGAAATCGCATACATACATTTGGGAAACATCCATAGTGAGGGAC
This sequence comes from Neoturris breviconis, assembly GCA_032360805.1. Classification (NCBI taxonomy): domain Eukaryota; kingdom Metazoa; phylum Cnidaria; class Hydrozoa; order Anthoathecata; family Pandeidae; genus Neoturris; species Neoturris breviconis. The sequence goes on along the minus strand of JAULBZ010005401.1, from coordinate 4,793 downwards.
TATTATCAGAGTTTCGCTTCCGAGTTCGTGTAGAAATCACCAATATGTAAGAGTGTGTTTAACTTAAAAAAAGCGGAAGTTAAGATGCACGTACTTTAAAGAACCCATCATACTGCATTAGGTTTGAAGGTATGATTCATATTGTTTCTTCTTGTAATTTTGTTGACATTTGAGTTAGTATAAGTCTAGTTGCTGTTCTTTTTAGTTAAATGTCTCTAAAACGCTGCTATAGAAATATTCAATTGTTACCATGTTTTAAAGGTGTATTTATATATATTTAACATATCATTGTGGTAAGTATGTATCTTGGTCCTTTTCCATGACCCTTATACCATAGCATATAATCCTACTCATTTTGCCATGATGGTAGATAGATCACTAAATATTGACACCTGAGTGTCACCATATGATGTCGATGATAGTTATTTCTTCGTTACGACGTACGCTGTTTGTCGTTAACAAATTTCGAACAAATCTTAATAAAACGAAGACAAATTGTGTTACAATATTAGAGAACAAAATGATGGTTACTAGGGAAATATTATCTATAGTTACGGAAAACATTTTTTTTCAGAATGATCCTGGATAAATTGTAGGAAAATTCTTAAAATTTCTAGTCACATAAGCCATTTATTCAAAAGTTATGAATGAAAGTTTAGCCGGCCTGAATAGGTTTAATTAGACGGCTTTTCGAAGTTGATAAGACGTCGCGCGCGGACGGGGTTATGTGTAGGTGATAGTTATCGCTACTCCAAACATTTGTTTTATCTAACAGGTCCTTACATATTCAATTAATTATGACTAAAATTATGTTGATACTGATGAATATAATGTTACAAAAAGCTGTGTATCACCGTATGTACCCCGTCACCCCTCATTGATCCTCCACCGTGATTATAATTTATGTCGGCCACTAAAATGGTGGACTATTTTCTAATTAGCCGTACAAACGCAATTCATAGAGTTTCTCAACGAAATTTGTTACTGTGTGATTATAGCGCACATTATGTTGACACCGGCTTTCAACGTTGAGCGCACATTATGTTGACACCGGTTTTTAATGTTGTTCATCTTTACATCTGACTTTGAGCACTAAGATTATTATACTAAAACCTCATTAAGTGGCAACTTTAATTACTGACTAATAATTCCCTTCCTAAATCTTTACATTTAATTATTATATGTGAACTTCCTACGCTTGGTTTACCGAATGAAATCCTTGGTTAACCACATAGCTAACATCATCAATTTCAGTTAGTTTTTCCATTAAGAAAATTGTAAATTAAAAAATGGATAAAAATTGAGAAGAAAAAAAGTCACAGTGTCCATGTTAAATACGGTGGATTGATGGTATATTCCATAGAGGGATATATTACAGTGTGAAAAACTGTGGCAAATAGATGACCCGAAAAAAAAAGTTTTACAAATCCTTCCATCAAACGTCGAATAACCCTTAACCTATAATGACTAATGAAGAGCTGTTTATTGGATTTTCGTTCGAAAAAGAAAGCTCTTCATATCGACTTTTTAATTATCGCGAAGAAACCTCACATAACAAACGTGTATCTTTAAGTTGACGATTATGAACGAGATGATACTATATTTCACAAACTCTTTCTAATTAGGTAATAAAAAGGAACGAAGTAAATGTTTTGGTTTGTTTTGCTGTGTTGTTCAGGGACATAGAATAAATATTAATGGCCAGTTTGACAGATGCAGTCTAACAGTTATGTCGAATTGGATCAGCGCATAACCTGTACAAACTCTATATACAGCCAATATTATTGGCCAGATTGACAGATGGAAGGGACGCTTATCAATTGTTAAGATATTTTCTGCCCTCCCCTTCTTATTCCATTCCGTTCCCCCAGGAAATCAACAATAATATATAACAGTCAGCAGTTGAGTGGTTGTGAAATTAGATAAAAGCGATTGGTCGACGCAGCAAAAATAAAAATTTAGAATGCCAGTTAAAATCACAACGAAAATCAATAAATAAGTTTTGTTTACGTTTATTTGTTGTCATATTACCATTTCGAAATGTAGGCTAGTCCTCACAAATAACATTCGTCATTTGCATAAATATATGAATATTGGGTATGTCTATATATGATTATTCTGTTATTATCTTTTTTTATTACAAAACAAAAGACATGAAATAACACTGTGAATAAGTGTAAGAACCTCTACAAATTGCTCTTTAGTGAATTTCAATGAAAATGGCCATATTACATTCTGACATAAAATATTAAGGGTTGGAACCAAACTGACATAGGCTGAACACATTAGATTTTTCTTTGGTTTTACCATTTCTTACACCAAAGCCTTTGGCTACTATTTGCCTGCTGACTAAAAGATATGAATCGTCCAGTCTTGTATGGAAGATTGGATAAGGAATTACATATATTATGCTTAGGAAAGTGTGCATAGCTAGTTGGAGACATGTGTATTCGTAGGAATGGGTGAAGAAACTTAGGTGGTTGAGTATTTATTGTTTCGTGAAAAAGAAGTTGACTGTAACCCTTAACCTTGTTATCAAGCTGAAACTTTCTGACTGTTCCTAACTTTTAATTTGGAAAATATATTCGCAATTTCTTTAAAAAATAATTTGGTAATCTTCTGCATTGTGATAATTTCCAAACAGTGTTCTTCCTTTTTTACATGACATATGACACACTGTTAGATTATGTTTATGCTGTATATTTTATACAAAAACTTAAATGTGAGGAGTTATTGTGTCAAAATATCATAATCATAGACAATACGAAATTCCATACCCAATATAAGTATGAAATAATAAGACACCTGCTAATTATATTTATGATAAATATAGATTATAGTTTGAAGTACCTGTGGTGTAAATTCGAAAGAGAAAAATAAAGCCGCTCAGATTCTATAGAGCGGGCTCTTATGGCATCCTATCCTCTAAGAGTCCTAAACAGCCTAGGCCTAATAGGTTTAAGTTTGTGTGACACTATATATGATATTCTTCGTCTGGTCTGCATGCTACTACCTGAAGCCAGCTGGTATGCATTGAGATAGGTTTGGCTTGTTTGGAACCTCAAGCTGCTTAATTCACCATTATGTTTTTGGAAACATAAGTAGATTTAAACGCTATAAAATCACAGAATTATCTTCACAAGAGCGTCATATTATTTGTTATTTAATTTGGTCAATAGAAACGCTTAGAGTATTGAATACTGATAACAACGCATATTTCCCTACTATTTTGACTTTCTGTTCCGGCTTTGTATTGATTACTAAAAAAAGCATTGTTCAGTATTCTAATCATGTTTAATTATGTTTTCATACTGCAAGATTCTGTTTTTGGATTTACGTCTTGAATATGCAGACCTTGACTAATTCTGACTAAAAGTATAAAGTAATTGACAAAGTACACCACCCAAATCTAATTAAAATTATTTTCAATTTGATTTGAAGAAAGTGTTCAGACCTTTAACAGATGCAAAGAAGTGAAATAAATAAGGAGGAGTTATTATCGTTAAAACTAATTATTGAAAGAGATTTGAAAGTTGTGAAATATGATGACTATAAGCTGTAGTATAGGCACCGCAAGTAGCAGTAATTTAAATCTCGGAAGTTTAAAACGAAACAGACCATAATAGTATATTACATTCGATTACATCATACCATACAAATATAATGGGGAAAGACCCAAAACATTTTTGTTATAAATTTCAACTTAGATGCCATAGGAGTGCTTTGTTGGAGATCATTTGATTAGTTCTAAAGCTTAGTGAGTAATATTTTGTTTTTATATTATACCCACCGATAAGCGGATACACAATTTTTTAATTTTCGAGATTTTACAAGAGTTTTCGGGATTATTTGACTCTTTTTCTGTTCGGATTTTATAAAACCCGTTAAGTATGTTATGTAGGATTTCATTAGCTCTCAATATCCAAAAACAGAACTAAAAAATATTATCTAGAATGTTTTTAATCGCATGTTCTATGTCAAAATTCAAGGAAATAAACTTTTCATGGGTCAGTTCCTATAAAAACGAAAATGTGAATAACTTTTGTATAAATAAAGCAATCCACTTCAAATTCGGACCATAGACTCGTATCTTGATACAGGATGTTTTAGGACCTAGTTATAAATTTAGCAGTTGAGGGCCGCAATTTGTAGATATGAGAGGGTCTAAAACATTACCGACATTGACCTAGCTTTGAATTCGTTCCAACTTGTAGGCGCTTGTACAAAGAGGCCTGGAAATAAGTTTGATCATTGTCACTGACTGTCAAACTAATTTTCAGAGTTCTTCAGAAGTCTGGTATCTAGGTTGCTGTCCGGTCTTGTTTAAGGCCAGTTGATTTTCATGTTATTGATTTTCATGGTTATTACGTTCTCTCTCACTGATATATTTCTTATTCACAAGTAAACATACATCAGAGAGAAATTACACTGGAGTAGAGTAGAGAATTTAGTCGGTCTGTCCAAACTTCCTTGATCTGTCTACGCGGGAATGAAGCTAAGAAAATCTTCCTTGACCTGTCTACAAAGTCCTCAACTCGTCTTTTATGCTAATTTTGGACAGATTTTTGTCTGCTGGTATTTACAGGGAAAGATGACGAAAAAATATGTACGAAGAAGAATATAAAAGCAACAAAATATTTTATTTTTTGGTTTGGGAAAACTCATGTTCAAATATGCTCAGTACAAAAATTGTTTTAGAAAAAGAAGTATAAAAACAATATAAAAATAGTATAAAAGTAGTATAAAAATAGAATATAAATAATGCTAAACATCCACGTAAAACCACAACAAAG
>JAULBZ010005400.1:0-13466 GCA_032360805.1 Neoturris breviconis | reverse complement strand
TATAGCTGGCGAAGTTTCATTTTCACAACAATCGCCATATCACTCCACAAAATTACATGTTCAACTCACTGGTTTAGCAAACCGCACTGGTGGATATCATGTCCATTTATTTCCAATTTCTGATATTTCAAATCCCTGTTCACCAGCAAGTGTTGGCGGTCATTTGAATCCATATGATGTTGTACTGGCAAACAGTCCAGCTCCCAATGCAGGTATTTCAAATTATTTATTAAAATTATATCTAATTTAAGATGACTCATGACTACGGAGTCACAATCTTGAGCTTGACAGGTGATATCACTTTCAACGAATGTAATGGCTCCATTTAGAATTTGCGAGAGAGTAAATTATTGCTGTGAAGGACAGATTTTTGAGTATTGCTTCAGGATATGAAGCTTGAAGCAATGCTCAAAGAATCCCGTGATTATTTGCTCCTATTTTAAACACTGAAAGAATCTCTTACATCTTACTAATGTCAACACTTTTGGATTTAAAGGAACATAATCGACTTTAAAATTGACTAATGACACACACTGATTCTACCCAGATACCCAAAAATATCAGGAAGCATCAAAATGAGTAATCTTTTCTCTGAAAATGGGAAATATTTGACCAAGAAAGAGAGCTGCCACAAAGTGAAACAAAAAAACATTAAAATTTCACTCACTTATAACTCTACCAGTGTTCAATCATTTATTAATTTCAATCACCAGTATTCATCCTTATGGAAGGAAACTTTCAGGATATGTTACTACCAAGATAAACTTTCATATGGACTTAAGTAGACAGATATTTCAAAGAATTTATAAAAGTGATTTGGCACCTTTAAGATAATTGTCTCAAAATTTCTGGACAAAAACAACTTTAAATTTTTACAAAATTTATTTGTAACTTGTTTTTGGAAGGATCCCGAAACGTTACCATGTTTGTTCTAGAATAATTTCAAAATAAAAGCAAATAATCACTGTGAAGGAGGGATTTTTGAGCATGCGTCAGGAAACAAAGCAGGAAAGGGGGAAGGGTCAATATTTTTAGTGAGGGTTGGCCTATTCTAAGTTCAGTTAAGATAGATAAGATATTAGTATGAATTTTTCAATACTGTGGAGAAATTTTTAATCATGCAAGTTTTTAGTGGGAGGTTAGATGGAATTCTATTTTCAGTCAGATGGAATGTGGGGCTTGGAATAATAATCAATTTCACTGGAGGGTGACGTGGGGCTCAATATTATCAGTGAGGGGTTAGAGGGTAGGAGCAAACTATTGGAAGAATGTTGTATATATACATTTTATTTTCTTATCAGAGCACTTATGACGTGTAAAAATCATTTTGTGCTAGAACTTAATTATCATCTTTTCTGTTTACCTATTGTTTCCTAATATCGGTAAATTAGAATTTTCATTAATGAATAGATGGTTTTATTTCCTGTTTGTTTTAAGGATCTATAAATCTCTATGAAGTTGGCGATATCAGTGGAAAGTTTGGTTCTTTGGCTGATCTGAACGCATATAATCTCACAACCACCGATCTAAACTTACCTCTCTTTGGTACAAACACAATTATCGGACGCTCTGTAGTTATTTATAAAAGAGATGGTGCAAGATTTGTATGTGCGAATATAATGTATGGAAATACAAAGGGTGTATTATCTGCAACAGTTGATTACACTGCAAATCCAAATTCAGTACTGTCTGGAACTGTGAAAATGGTAGGTTTTGATAGGAGTAAAATACAGAAGGGTATTTTGTAAATGAGCTTGCAATGGATCAGTTTCTTTGGTTTCTTTGGTACGAAGCAACCAATTCATTGCAAGATCATTGACTCAGTACTCTTCTCCGCATATTTTATTTTTGAGATGGTTGCTAAAAAGCCTAAAGCTATGAAAATCACTCCTCTACAGTAATAATATCCTTCTAGAGCATTGTGTTTTCTTTTATTTGTTGGTGCTATTGAACTGGATACAAACTTCAAGGTTATGATCAGATATCACTTGTGGAGGAGTGTGTTTTGAGCGCAGTTTTCTGCTGCAAAGTTATCTTGAGACTTGTGGATATAAAGTTTGTGTTATTAAAATTAACGTTATGTTTGTTAGTTGAAATTAAAGCAAATAACCACTGTTAGAGGAACACCTTTTCAGCAGAGCTTCAAGGCTAGGAGGTCTGAAGCTATGCTCCAAAAGATCTCCTACACAGTGATTATTTATTCTTATTTCTGATTCTAAATTTGTGTTTCTTTGTTTCTAGAAACAATACATTCAAGCAAATGATGTAAAGTCACCCACTATTTTTGTTGTCAACTTAAATCATAGAAATAATACCGCCATGAAGGTAAGATTGTATAACTCACTTGTTAACACACTGGCAATTGATTGGTTTATTTATTGCAAAGGAATGAATCACCTCTTTTTTCAGCGAAAAATATGCTTCAAACCTTTCCAGCCGGCAAAAACATGTTCAAAGTCAGCAAAATAACGCTAGAACTTCTTTGAACATTGTTCTAACAATATTTTACTGACTTTGAACAGGGTTTTGTCGGCTGGGTTATTTATAATACAGTTAATCCATTGTATTCCAACCATGTATATTTCTGGTGGTCAAAATAAGAGTAAATAATCCCTGTGGAGGAGAGATTTTTGAACATTGCTTAAAGTTTTCTAGCCGGAGGCAATGCCCAAAAATCCCTCCTCCACGGTGATTATTTGCTCTTATTTTAACCACTGTAATTCGAACATTTCTTACTTTATTTCAAGTAGTAATCATCATTAATTTTCTTTATAGACTAATTATCACAATTTTCACGTTCACACTTCTCCAATTGGTAATGATACTACTGTTTGTAGTAGTGCATCTGGGCATTATAATCCTGCTAGTGTAACTGTAGCCATAAACAGCGACAGCACAGTTAGTATTTTCTTTAGAATTGTTCTGGTAGATTTACAGTGTTATAAAGAAGAACAAAAGCAGTGTTGATGAGTGGTTTTGGAGCATAACCACAAGATTTGTAGCTTGAGGCTATGCTCAGAAAACACTTCTCCACAGTGAATATAGGTAGCTTGAGGCTATTCCCGAAAAACACGTTTTCACAGTGACTATTTGTAGCTTGAAGGTATGGTTGAAAACCCCTTTTTTAAGGTGATCATTTGTAGCTTGAGGCTATGCTTGAAAAACACTTTTTCATAGTGACTATTTGTAGCTTGATCATGTTTGTAATCCTGCTGATCATGTTGAACAGAACATTTCAGGCTAGAGCCTGATTCATGAAGTGTTTATATTATTACTTTGTGTATTACTTATGGGTTTATTAAACTTTTATATCACATTTCGTCGAATATTTAAATATCCAGATGTACCAAAAATCTTTCGTAATAACTTATATTATACATTCCTGTTTTGGTGGAGAGAGTAAACCCTTAAATGGGAATGATTTAATGAAATAATGTACCGCTTCTGTTTTTTTCGACGAACCAGATGTTCCGATTTTAAAATTGCACTAATATAAACACGAGAAGTACTATTCCAACTGATATGTGGACACACAGGGTTTTAATTAACGTAAAAAAGTTGATTCGTCACAAAAATTCCATCGAAGATGGAAAGCCTTTGCAGCTAGTGGGTCTGGGAGTGCTGTAAGCTATGCCATAGTTTTACACATTTTTACACAAGTAAGGCTCTAATTATTGCTATAGTTCCCTTAGCAATAGTGTCTTTCAATTAAAAACCACTGCAGTATTGTATCGAGTACAAGGTGGGTTTTTAAAACAAAATTTTCAGCAAAAAAATTGCTTCTTGACTTATGCACCAGATTATCTAAACTTTCTGATAGTTCTCAAGTAAGACAAGTCCAAAGTTAAAAAGAGATCAGAGGTGTTCTAGTGTATTTTGTATTTTCTCTTCTAGAAATGTCTAGATTTAAATTTATCAACATTCTTGCTTCGAGTCTGCTTAATGACATGCCTATGCCCACGTGCCCTACTTGCCTTACTACCCTACGTTCCCAAAGTGCCTTGCATATTTTTAACCACCTGTAAAATATTTGGTTGCTATGGGCAATTATCCTTATAGTTACTAATTATCTTTTCTCGTTATTTAGTCCCTTTCAGAAAACTACCATGCAATTGTGAAGACATATGGTCTGTAGGGCACGTCATTTAGCAGACTCTCTTGTTTCACTTTTCTTCTTTTCTGCAAAATTTACACATGTGACTTTGTTTTGATTTTAGTTTCTGAGAATCTTAATTTAAACCAATCACATTTAGTTTGAAGTATTTGCATTGTATTTTAAACCAATCACATTTAACTTTCGAAATGTTTATTTCTTAATGAATAATTCTTTAGTTTTTACATACATATTGTCTAGACATTTGTTCTTTTAAAGTATTGTTTTTTAAACTTTTTTATTTGATAATAATCTAGCATAAGTAGCGATTGTGTGTCTAGGCACATCATTGGGGCCCCTCATCTTAAAGAAATCTCGAGGTGGGTAGGTCATTTAGGTAGGTTATTCCGTGGCAGACACCAATCTGGTATTTTTTTACCTCGCGGTGATTTTTACAGCACCATATTCACTCTTGGAAATTCGAACAAAATAATTATTTATAAAAGAAAAGAAAAATTATTTTAAAATATAATGTCTAGTAGATATAGTCATTTTATAATAGTACGGTTGTTTGTTTGTATTATTATATAGTTCATTTGTATGTGCTAGTTTTATTCAAATGTATTTTAGATATATAAAGCGCAATGTAATGCTGGACATCCTTACAGATGTGAGGTTGGCGACATGACTTCTAAAGTTGGTACTTATGATATTGGTTCTGGTCAGAAGTTTTATGCTGATTTTGATACGCCATTATATGGAGACTATACATGTATGTTAATGTGCCATCTGTGTTTCAATCAAGAGCATATAATCACTGTGGAGAAGTGATTTCTGAGCATAGCTTCAGGTTATAAAGCCTGAAGCTATGCTAGAAATTTACCCCTCCACAGGGATTATTTGTTCTTATTTCAAACACTGACACCTGTAAATTCGAATTTCCGTGCCATTTGTTTTGCTAATCAAAATTATAGATTTTTTCTCTAAGTTGAAATTTCAACCCTTTGCAAAAATTTCACTTTGTCTACAGTATTATTTTCCGGGATCGTAGCATCTTTACTGCATCTGAACACTGCATCTAAGAACGTTTGTGCTAAAAACTATATAATATACTTACTTATGTCATCCACCAAACTAAGTAATTTGCTGCAAAGACACTGAGGAACCATTTCAAAAAATATAGAGAAGAATACTTAGTCAATGAACTTGTAATGGATTGTTTTTTTTTCATACCAAAGAAGCCAATCCATTGCAAGCTCATTGACATAACACCCTTCTGTGCAGTTTCATTTTAGTTTCTTTAAATCTACCAAAAATAGTTGTTTATGAAGCGAAATTCTGAGATGGCCCCTTAGACTATTTGATAATATGTATGTTTCTGACAAAACTAACCCTTAAAATTCATAAAATTAAATCGAATCCTTAAGATTCACAAATCGGATAATAAGAATCTTTGATTTATGAAATCAGAGCTATAATAAGTTCAAATTTCTTATCGTCTAATGTCTTCAGAGTATTTGGAATGTGTAAACGAGAAACAGAATGAGAATAAAAGTAAAAGTAGATTTTGAGAAATTGGCCCATGGAAATTCACATGACGTAAGAACAAATAATCATTGTGAATGAAACTTCCTAAACTAGGCTCAAAAATCCCACAGTGATTATTTGATTTATTTGAAACGCTGCATCTAGAAATACTTTGTGCAGTAGTCAAAATATGAGTATAATGTGTGAAGCTACACTTCTTTTTCTTTATATGCATTCTATCTACAAGCCTTTAGATAATGGTTGGACATCACTTATGGAGGAGTTTTGTTTGAGTACAGTTTTTAACTGCAAAGTCGAAAACTACTCAAAAGCACTCCTCCACATATTGAAGGAAAGGTGCAAAGAGTAAATGACAAGCAAATTACAAATGAATGGGCCTGCAAGAGAAATGAAAGAGAAGAAGATTAAGAAAGAGAAAATAAATGTGCTTTTTTATGTAGTTCAGATTTTTCTTATCCTATTTATAACAACTCTTTATTTGTCTTAATTGTATGATCAAGAGAAAGAATTCACTGCAACGCTTACATTTGTAAACCTACGCAATAAGCAAATGCTAAGCATCCAATGGACCAAAAATTGCGTGGTATTTAGTTATGGCATTCTAGGCAATATTACGAGACCGTTGGCCAATTTATTTTTTAATTTCATCAATTTGGAACCTAGTATTGGCGAAAAATGGATTTTTTTCTATGAGACTTTGACCATGAACCTTTTTTGGCAAACATTTTGTATGTCGGGGAAGCTTCTTCTTCAATTTTTTCAGATGATAAGTTAAATTTTTTATTAAAAATAATTTTTAAAGTTTCAAGTCTCCATTTTGATTTTGGAAAGTTTCCTTCATTGTTGAAGTAAATATTAATGTTATATCCACTAAACATTGAAGTTGATTTTTATAGCGTTAATAATTACTCCCAACACAAATTAGTAATATAATGACAATACACAATTCAACAAAGGAAGATTTTTTAATACAATAATCTTATAAAAAGATAATAAATAATAAAGATAATAAAGTAAAACCATCCTCCCAGCCGGCAAAAACCTGTTCAAAGTCAGCAGAATAACGTTAGAAGAACGTTCAAAAAACGTTATTCTAACGTTATCTTTTTACCGGCTGGGCTATTATTTAGATGTATAAAAAGTATCCTATGTATGGAATGTATTTTTAAATATAACTTCAGACAACATTAGTATTGTTAAAGCATATCCTATACTATACATGTAATTTGACTGTAGCCTGTACACTGTACAGTATCTGACTGTAGCCTAAACATATACCAAGTCTTTAAAAGCATAACTAATTCTATATCATAAGTGTATTCTCTATTTTTATTTTGTGTACATATCGCTATAAGGTATAATGTGTGTATGCAGTTCATTTCCACTGTGGGGAGTTATTTTTGAGCATTGCCTCAGGCTATGATTTGAAATTTCACTACTCTCACAGATTTGATATAATTTTACCTAGATAATGGTGTTCCAATTGTTTATTTGAACTGAAAATATGAATTCCTATTGCCATATAAGATTTGAGTGTTTATCTTTAATATGAAATTTCACTACTCTCCTCCACAGTGACTTGACATAATTTTACCTTGAGAAAGGTGTTCCAATTGTTTACTTAACCTAAAACTTTATAAACTTAATAAGAACGTGAAATACTAATGCCATGTAAATTTTGGGTGTTTATACTTGATAGGAAATTTTTCTACTCTTCTCCACAGGAACCTGACATAATTTTACCTTGAAAATTGTTTATTTGACCTGAATCACTATCATCTTAAATAAGACATATTTCAAACACTGTATATTGTGCTTAGCTTTAACTTTCACTTGGTTTGCTGGGTTACTTTCAATACCATACCTCTGATTGATATCTTCTCAAATATTATGTTGATCTGTAAGTTGACATTTCTTTTTATTGTTTAGCTCTTGGTCGTTCAGTAGTCTTTCATACAAAGGACAGACAAGCCCCAAGATTAGCTTGTGCAGATATCGTTCCAAATACAAATGGAAGTGATGCATTTAAACTGGAATTTGATGTTGAAAATAGAACACTCATGGGAGAGTAAGTCAAATTGCTATACATTTATGAAATCTCGTATGGGACTAGGTTCTGGACTTTTTACCCGACCATCCTGTCCAAATCATTGATTTTTAGCCATCTCCTTTGTGAGGAAATTTATTAAAGAGCCCATAGCAGTGTTTGATATAAGAGCAAATAATCACTGTGGAGGAGTGATTTTTGAGCATTGGTTCAGACTTTTATCTTTCAAGCAATGCTCAAATATTTCCTCCACAGTGATTATTTGTTCTTATTTCGACCGCTATAAAAACCTATACTTCCTACTGCAAGCCTCAAAATAATGGCCGAACATCACCTGTGGAGGAGTGTTTTTTGAGTGCAATTTTCAGCTGCTAACCTCAAAATAATGGTCAATATAGTTCAATCTAGCTCAAAATAAGCTCAATAAAGCCTCAATATAGCTGCTGGACAACACTTGTGGAGGAGTGTTTTTCGAAGATAGTATTCAGCTGTAAAGCTGAAAACTGTACTAAAAACACTCTTCCACAGGTGATGTCCAGCAGCTATATTGAGGCTTATACTGTACTTTTTTACCTATGTATACAGAGAAAATGCAATACCGGTAATAATGATACTTTTGACACTTAAAATTATTGGTTTTAACACTCTTCTTTACTGATGTGTTTTATTTATGCTCTTACTCATATCATGCATTTACTCGGTTTACTACTGCATTAATTCGTTCACAGTAGACTAGCGAATAGTTGGTCTATAATAGTTCGAATAGTTGGTAGGCTAATCAAAGTAAATCGGAAGATAAAACGGGAATCGGGCACGAAACTAAAGCTAGTCTACATTCACAGGGGAAGAGTGCCGAATCAACGATCTTGCAATCGATTAGTTTCTTCGATCGTAAGCTCTTTGATTTAACAATCTTGATCGTAGAATATGTTTTTCTCAAATTTATTATTTTGACTTCTTTAAAGCTGCTAAAATATCTGTTTTTTGAAACGAATTTTGGAAATGGTTCCTTAACTCTTGCCAGTCACCAGTATTTGCAATATTTGGAAACAGCCTTAACTCTTGCCAATCACTAGTATTTGCAATATTTGGAAACAGCCTTAACTCTTGCCAGTCACTAGTATTTGCAATATTTGGAAACAGCTTTAACTCTTGCCAGTCACTAGTATTTGCAATATTTGGAAACAGCTTTAACTCTTGCCAGTCACCAGTATTTGCAATATTTGGAAACAGCTTTAACTCTTGCCAGTCACCAGTATTTGCAATATTTTGAAGCAGCCTTAACTCTTGCCAGTCACCAGTATTTGCAATATTTGGAAACAGCCTTAACTTTTGCCAGTCACTAGTATATGCAATATTTGGAAACAGTTTCTTTACTTCCTTTTTTATATTTTTTTGGAAGGTACAATTTTCAAAAATCATAACAATTATTTCATATATTTTGGTTCCCCTTAAATAAAAGTAATAAAGGAGAATTTCAGTGATAAAGTATTGAACATGAGTAGATTATGACCAACAGAAAGGTGGTACCCAGAGAGCAAAAACTTGTTCAAAGTATGCAATAAAGATTTGTTTTAGCGCCTTTACTACGGACTTGAACAAGTTTTTGACCACTGAAAAGGCCTCTGAAATATTTTTTAGAAACGTAAATAAAGTTTAAATCATATAAATTGGACGAAAACGAATAATGTTATGTCCATGAACATGAAATTAATTGATTTCTTTGGTATGAAGAAACCAATCAAATGCAAGAATCTTGACTTACTACTTTGCTCTTTAAAAATCAACATGGAAACAGTTTCTTCTTAGCCAGCAAAAACTTTCTTAGTCTACAGGTAAGACGCTAGAACAACATTAAAGGCGTTGTTCTAGCTTCTTTGCTGCCGACTGTGAACAAGTTTTTAGCTCACTATGTTATTTTGTTTAGAATTGAAAACTTGAGGAGTGTAATTAGGGATGGCATAGACTTGGATGCAAAAGAATTATGGAAAATCAACTATGTGAAAACATCAAGCAGCAAAATAAAAGATAGTTGTTTTCATGTTTCCTTTTATTTACTAGGTAAGGTAAACCATATATTTGCTAGATCAGTTAACAAAAATAAAGTTCAGACATCGGCATGATTCCTTCTATTTGCTAGGTGAGTTTAAACCATATCGTAAATAGAATCTTGAAAGATGTGGGAGTTGAATCGGAAAGGGGAACAATACTGGTAAAAGTAATGCAAATATATAGAAAACCTTTTTCTGCAGGTGATCGAGGTCGGACATGACCTGTGTGGGAGCGTTTTGTTAGTATAGTTTTCAGTTTCAAATGTGATGTCTGAACTTTATTTTAAGGCTTGGGGGATTGATATTATTGTATGAGTTATTGAAAGGGATATACCTAGCCGGCAAAAACGTTCAAAGAACGTTGTTCAAACGTTTTTCTGCTGACTTTGAACAGGTTTTTGCCGGCTGGGTAGAATACTTCTTTTCCAATTTAATGCATCAATGAATAGCATTTCTAAACGCAGTGTTTGAAATAAGAGCAAGTAACCACGACAGACAAGTGGGGGAGAGTACTGAGTCAGTGATCTTGCAACAGATTGGTTTCTTCCTACCGAAGACCTAACACACTTCTTGAAGCAATGCTCAAAAATCCCTCCTCCACAATGATTGTTTCGAACACTTCTGTAATTGATTGGTTTTTCCTGTCTAAAAAACCTATCAAATTCTTGTTGACATTTTATTTCGAACATTTCTGTAATTGACTGGTTTTTCCTATCTAAAAAACCTATCAAATTCTTATTGATATAAACTTTTATCACCTCCATCACAATTTAATTCTGTATTTTATAATTTAGATAATCGTCGAGACTATTTTAAAGATAAATTTGAGAAAATGATTACTTCCTCGAAGCTACAACATTTTCAGAAATGTGGTAAGTTGGGGGAATTGAGTACTTCCGGTGAATAAGAACTTGTTCAAAGTCCGCAGTAAAGATGCTATTTCTAGCGTCTTTACTGCTGATTTTGAACAAGTTTTTGCGTATTGGGCTGAGTTTCCTGTCTGCATTTGATATGTTATTTACTACCAAAGAAATGAATCAATTACAAGCTTCTATACTTTCGTTCATAAGTATTGGATTTAGCTAACTTTAACAAAGTCTAAATGTCCAGCCGGCACAAAAACTTATTCAAAGTCAGCAAAATAACGTTAGAAAACTTTCTTCAAATTGCATGGACCAAAACGTTGTGCTAAAATTTAGGATCAGTATAATATTATACATTATTTCTTCGGTTTTGAATAGGCTGTTTCTAAAGGACATTTTGAAGAGTGAGTCTGAATAAATCCTATATGATTCTTGTTAGGGACATCTCTTAATGGATTTAAGCTTCTGGAAGTTTCGTTATAAAATCCTCTCCTGGACTGTTAGAAATACACAGTCCTTATATGGAGTTATCCAGTACGATATTATGCACCCAAGTAGTAAAAAATATGTTCAAAGTCCGCAGTAAAGACACTAGAACAACTTTGAAAAATATTGTTTTGCCTTTTTAGATTGTTCTAAGGGAAAGAATCACTGCCATGAAAATGCCAGTTGTACCAATTCATTACATTCATATTCTTGTGGATGTAAATTAAATTATGTTGGCAATGGAACCTATTGCAAAGGTAAGCAGGATTTTAAGTATATGGAGATAAACTCCGCAGGGAAGTGGCAAAGTTTAAAGATACAAGTCAGGAACTGCACCATTTGTGCCCATACATAGAGCTTTTTTGTAGTTTAAAAGTATATCAGCTTCCTCTGTCGTATACTTCTGCCAATAGAACAACGGTGGGCGCCACTCCATTCCCAGAACAAGATGACCTTTGAATTAAAAATTCACCCAAATCAACTCCAAAATCCGTCACACTCCAATAAATATGAATTGTACATTTTTCTACTGGCTGCGACAAAGAACAATCTTTTAATACCCTTGCTCGATGTAAGAGCAAGTAATCACTGTTGAGGAGTGGTATGAGCATATCATTTAGACCTGGAGCTATGTTCGAAAGCCCTCTTCCACAGTGATTAGATCGAGCACTGTACTTGAAGTTTTATTAACAATAGCAGGAGATGGCCAGAAATAGTAGAGATCAAAATTACGGCCAGTAGAATCTACATAGGAGATTGATATGTCAGCGAACTTGCAATTAATTAGTTTCTTTGGTACGAAGGAACCACCAATCTATTGTAAGATCGTTGACTCGGTACATTTTTTAAAGAAGAATTTTCGAATTTACTTTTTCATATTTTAGCCAAATCATCATCCGTTAACATCGCGTCATCAGTATTCTTTATCTTGTTTTCTTTAATGTTTACATTTATGACTTATTAAACACAACAATGTTCGAAATAATAACAACTACGGAGGAGTGATTTTTAAGTATAAGTTCAACCTTGGTATACTGGCACTATGCCTTAAAAGCACTCTTCCAGTAGTGATTATTTGATTTTTTAATTTCTTCAACATTATCTTTAAAAAAACATTTTGCCTGTGAAAGCAAAACTCCACTAGGCGAAAGCAAATAGGTTTTGGTCGTACAACAGCTCAGGGCTCGAAATAACAGCCGGTCATCACTGTGGAGAAGAAATTTTTCAGAATATTATAAGCCAACTTGGCTGAAAATATTCTAAAAAATCTCTCCTCCACAGTGATGACCGGCTGTCATTTCGAGCCCTGCCAGCTGCTACTCTTAATTTATTTTTTGTGGATATACGAAGAGATCATAACCACCCTTTCAATTTTACCTTTTGTTAACTTAGTTTGCCTGCATGTGATCGAAATAACAACAGATAACCATTGTAGAGCTTGTTCAAAGTCCGCAGTAAAGACGCTAGAAAAACGTTCAACGATATTGTTCAAGCGTCTTTACTGCGGACTTTGAACAAATGTTTGGCCAATTGGTTCAAGCTACGAACTCTGGAAGAATGTACTACTTTTCTTTTGTCAATTTCCCCGTATTTACAACATTTTAACAATAACTCAACTGTTCTTTTCGTATTGTTCGGGGGTAATGAAAGTAGACATTTTCCGATATTTCGTCTTGAAAGTGCTAAATGCCTCCGTCATACATCCGCCCTTTAATTTAAATATTGAATGTTTATGTTGTTATAATTTCAATTACACTAGAGTTTAAAATAATCGCTGTGGAGGACAGATATTCGACATAATCTTGGACAAAAATATTGTAGATAAAGTGTAATTTTCGCAAAAAGTCGAAATTTCAACTTGAAAAAAAAGTCTAACATTTTGATTAGCAAGACAAATGGCACGAAAATTCGAATTTATTATAAAAGCCTGGATTCTAGGCTGCTGTGAACAACAGAATTCGTCGAGTTTGGAAAAACTTACTCGATAAATCTCTAGGTACTTTTCGTAGTCGTTTTCCGCATTTTTGTTTTACTTGTGGCGTGTATTGTTGTCGGAATCTGTAAAATGTCTCTAATTTAACTTCCAAGACATTCCTCTTTCTTACTCGAACACTGCATTACGTCATAATTTAGTTTTACATACGTAGCTAATCCCAATATATCGTTCCGAAGACAACTTTTGTGGAAATTGTACCGAAATGTGCCAAATTTAACAAAAATAATATTGCATAAAATGGTTTTATATCAACGAGCTTGCAATTGATTGGTTGTTCGAGACGAAGAAACCAATCCATTGCAACATTGTTGATTCAGCGCTCTTCACTGTAAATTTAATTTTTAAGACTTCCACTAGGCGAAATCGTTCCTGCGAATACTAT
>JAULBZ010005399.1:0-13466 GCA_032360805.1 Neoturris breviconis | reverse complement strand
ATTCCAGTTTCTGCAGCGGGATTTGAACCCCGACCGCACTGGTGAAAACCGAAGGTGCATACCACTACACCATCGCCTGTTTCTTATAAAAAAACCCCGTGTATTTAAATAAACAAAATCCTAAATATTAGAGCTCATTAAATATATATTCTTGAAATTAGTAGCATTATCAATAGTGATTATAAATTCTTGTAGAAAAAGGAAGTATATACATAGCTACAAGTTCAGTTATTCAAAATTTTGTTAGGCTTGGTTAGCTAGGATACCATTCATGCTGTAGGCAAAAAAAGGTATTTGTGCTAAAATTTGTTAACTGGACTACATAGACTAACTGTTTCAGATAAATGGTAACAGTATTAGTTGGTCATACAATATGTATAGGCCACATGAAGTATATTCTAGCTATTGATTCTTTGTGTTTATTGTTTTATTTTACTATAAGATAAGATATTTCTATTTATCAGTAGCAGTTACAATAATAAATAGGAAAATAATTGGCTAGGGAAACAAGATTATAGTAAATACTGCTATTAAAGGGAGACCATATACCTAATAGCATGAAGCTGAGGCAAAGGGTATGACCATTACAATATATGATACGGGACGCACAAAACAATATACCAGCCAGTAAATTATTATACATACATAGTACTATTTTATTATGATAGTTCCAAAAATAAAATACTTGGAAACTTTTGATCGGAATGACAGAAATTCTCCTGCTCTTACTTTTTGGTAATATAGCATTTCTCAAAGGAGAAAAAACTGGTTCAAATAACTGGGTGTTTGAATAACTGAAGGTCTTGTTAAGCATAAAGCAAATCCAAGAGAAATAGAAATTAGTTTGAATAAATAGGAGCTTTTTTTATAAAATCCTGTACGATACAGTAAATAAGAAAGAAAATAACATCATTTTGGAGCTAATAAATGTGCTGAATACAACATGTGTTGAATACAACATTGGCATTAGGGACTATTGTATCTCCAAAATTCATTCCCGGAGGAAGAGTGCTGTATCAATAATCTTGCAATTTATTGGTTTAACTAAGTACGGAAGAAACCAATCAATCACAAGCTTGATTTTGCCTTCTTTAAAGCTGCCAAAGTATTTTTTGAAAGAAATTTGGGAGATAGGCATTTAGCAGATGTGATTAGTTTTGAGAAAGTGAGCTTTCTTACACCTCATAAAATCCAACTCTGAAATACTCAATTTTTATTGTACTCAGAACCTCTCCTCTCATTCAAATGAAAAATCGGGAAGATATTTTAAAATAATTAATTCCTTATGTTCATCAGAAGATTATTATTAAGATAGTTGTTTTTTAAATTTTAGTATATAAGCTAATAGAAATATATTTTACACAATTGAATTAAAAAATGTTATAAAGAAATATCTCATAAACAATGGAATTTATAGTTCAAAGAAACTATTAATCAAATTGAGGTGGAGAAGAGCTGTCTCCCTTCCCTCCTTATTTTCTTAAGTTTTGTACTTTTTATTTAACTGTAGTGCATCACTTTACAGTTAATATTGTTATCCTATTTTTATGAGTTAATATATGTCAAAAATCCCCCTTTACTGATGTACAGTGTTTGAAATAAGAAAAAATAATCACTTTGGAGGGGGGATTTTTAGCATTGCAATGTTCGAAAATCACTCCTCCACAGTGATCATTTACTGTTATTTCATACACTGTGTTAATTAAAAAGTTTTGCTCTAAAATTCTAATGCCAAAGTATAAAGTTAACTTTAGTCTTTTATTAAAATAATGGCAGTTTTATGTTTCATTACCTACAGTAGCATATAACATCATAGACTTGTTTAGGTGTACAGGAACTTCCATGAGATGTGGGTTCACACAAAATATTTTGCGCATGCTAAAAGTTGCGGCAGCAAAATTTTTAACATATATGTATATACTTTTATTAGCACAGCAGTAGAAAGCATAATTCAACACAATAAAGTTCTAAGCATATTGAAGAGAGTTTGCAAGATTAACTCATGAAAAAGTAAATGTTCAATTATGAGTTAAACAGCGGCCATCTTGCTTTAAAGTGAACAAGAGTGAATTTACATTAACTCACGAAAGTTCAATTACGAGAAACAACAGCCATATTGCTTTAAGATGCACCAGAATGAATTTATATAGATTGGACACCAATATTCTAATTCTAGGTGACATCAATACAGTTAGTAGCTTATATTTGTAGATAATGTTGCAATGGAATGAATAACAAATAAGTGATCTCCATAATTTGTTCCCTGGGAGAGAGTGGTGAATCAACGGTCTTGCAATTGATTAAAGAAACCAATCAATTGCAAGCTACACCTTTCATCGTAGGTTAATTTTTCAAATTTATTGATTTTGACTTCTTTAAAGCTGCTAAAATATCTGCTTTTTGAAACGAATTTTGGAGATGGCTCTTTACTTAGACTGTTAACCTTTGTGTGAACCTACTTTACCTAGGGTGGTATCATGATAATATATAACAAATTAGGTTGTAGAAATTACAGTATTTATTATAAAGCTGTACACTTATTTTTTTTCTAAGAAACTAGTGCTGGGACACCCTAAAAATTAAGAAACTCTGACTATTGAGAACCTGTAGGTGTAGAAACTTCTCAAACCGGGTAACTTGTGAAAAACAAATAACAAATGAAAACTTAAGTAACACATGCAAGTCATTCACATGAGTTGGCTGCGATGTTTTTTTGTTTTGAATTCAGCTATTTTCTTGTACATAACTTTACATAACTTGTAAATTCTTCAGTTTATTACACTATATACATTTTTGCAGCTCAAAGCAGTTTTTTGTCGTTTCCTATTTCCCAGATTTTTAAGAAAAACTGTTAAGAAACTTTGACTACTGAAATTACCAATTTCTTAAGAAATCTTTTCAGTACTGGGCCATACCAGAAGTTCTTAGAAAGAAAAAAAAGTGTATGCCAAAACAAACATTTTCAAATAATTGAATTGAAATAATTACGAATATTTGAAAAATGATCTACATTCTGGGGTATGTGTGAGTATAAGTTTGTTGACCTAACACTTTCTATACAGTCATTTTTGTTGATTTGACCCTATCAAAGAAGTTGGTTTTGAAGCGAAATTTTGAGATGGTCCCTTACAAAGTCACAAAATCCTGTACAAAAGTTATAGCACAGCCATTCACCACTTTACACAGTATCATGCTGTTAAAACTTCAAGTTAGCATTTACTTAACGCTTATTTTATAATCATAGGCATGGATGAGGCTTATGTAAGCTTGACAACAAATGATGATTATGCCCAAGGTGCTTTAGTATTAGGCAAGTCACTCCGTAACACCAGAACAACACGCAAGTTAGCGTTAATGGTTACTTCGGGTGTATCAAAGGAGAAGAGGTATAATATACAATTTATATTTTGTTGAAACTATTTTTTAATTGAATAGTTAGAATCCAAATTTATTTGTTTTGGGTTAGAGTAAGTTAATTTATCTGGGCTTGAAATAATTGCCTATTATCACTTTGGAGGAGAAATTTTTCAGAATATTCTCAGCCAAATTGACTGAAAATATTCTGAAAAATCTTTCCACTGTGATGACCAGCTGTTATTTGAAGCCCTGATTTAGCATATTTGAAAAAGGGTATTTGCTTTTCTTCACGATCTCAAAATTTCACATCAAACATCTTAAAAAAGATGTTTGGTTTCATGTATGATGGTTCACCTGGAGATGGTGTGAACAAGACTATTGTTTTCTTCAAACTTTTGGTGTGTCATTTTTTTCTGCATACCATCTTCAGAAGTGGCAGCGAGGTCGCAATGACAGCATTGCAGTTTGCGAACCAGAGCAAAGAAGGTCTTAGTTTTAGTTTTGTTTTGAGAAAGGTTGAAAACTTTGCCATTCGTGAGATAACGAATGAGGATGCTTATATACCACCGTTATTAAATATGTGAATAATACTAGCTACTGCGAAGTATATAGAATACAAGGTTGGGAAAAGTATGTCTTCTCTTTTAGCACCATTGTCAGCAGGAATTGGTTTAAACAGGATGCCATTAAAGTTGACATCCAGTCTTGACTGTAATTGACTAAACAATGCAACATACTTTGGTGGGCACCCTGGTTTTTCTAGAATTTACTAAAGAGCATTTATATTTACTGTATAAAACACTTTTGTGAGATCCAAAAAAACTTGATAAATAGGGACAAGATACTCTATGCATGTGTTCTGTACCTAAAGGTCATATTATATATGTAGTGTCTCTCCATCAAGGGAGAATTTGCAAGAGCCTTGCAAAGAAATTCAGATACTTCCGGATCTTTGAGTTTAGGGATAATCAACCATTTAGGGATTTGCATGTTATTTAGTCTCATTTTTTCCTAACAACTAGTTTCAGTATCCACAAATAAGGTTGTGATCTGTCCTGCGTGTAGCCCCATGCTTTCATCATCAACTAGTTACTTCCAGATGGCAAACCTGCAAGTGTACAGCCCAAAAGAAGCTATAACCACAGCTCATTTATATCCAGCTGACCTTCCTCGTCTATGAAAGAATGTCAAGATTGTAACAATTCTGCATTGAGTGCAGTTACGACGTTCAGGCCTATCAGAATTTTCAACACATTCCAGCAGCACATACGATTATGTACCCTTTGTTTGTTTTGATAGATGATGTTACTGTTTTTGCTCCTTGCTGAATTAACAGCCATTAGCTACAGTAAACTGACCAGCTTAGGAGACAAGTAATGTGTATGACCAGTTTTCTAGTCCCTTCCAAAGTGTCTCGGTGAGCAGTGCTTCCTTGAATAAGGTTGCTCATACACAGAAGGTTCCACCCAATTCATGTTACTGCCAAAGCTTGATGAAAATGGCGTATGATAAACCTCCTGCTTCTTATTTTTCAGCTTTGTGACTATATGCTTCCAGCTTGTCAAGTCTGCATGCATCACCACGCACCCATCACCAAAGGGCTCTATTGAGCTCTGCATATTTATACATAACCATAATCTAATATTATAGAGATCAACTAAATCAAATATGGGACCATTTGATAGATGTTACATTGCTGAACAGTGAGGACAAAGAAAACCTTGTTCTACTTGCCAGACCAGAGTTAGGATGTACATTTTCAAAGCTAAGAGCTTGGACCCTTACCCAGTTTAAAAAATGTGTATTTCTGGATGCAGACACTCTTATAATACAAAACGTTGATGATCTTTTTGATCGAGAAGAATTCTCTGCTGCACCAGATGTTGGTTGGCCTGATTGTTTCAATACCGGTGTATTTGTATTTAAACCTGATCTGAAAACTTATGATGAGTTATTAAAACATGCAAAGACAGTTGGAAGTTTTGATGGTAAGCTGAAACTGCTCAAAATTTGCTCCACCACAATAATTATGTTTTTCTTATTTTAAAGACCACACAAAATTTGCAAACCCAGAGCAGTCATTCCTAACAATAAGTAAACAAAATAAGCTCCAAAATAAAATATTTGACCCTTTAGGGATCATCTCCAAAATGCGTTACCAGGGGAGTGCTGAATCAATGATCTTGAGATGGCTCCTAGTGAAAGTTAAAACAGCAATTTCAGTGAGACATAATATACTTGGCTTTTTGAGCTGTAATACAGTGTTAACTCAGTGGTAAAAAAACTTGTTTAATGTCTGCAGTAAAGACGCTAAAGACAACATCATTCAACATTGTTCTAGTATCTTTACTGCTGACTTTGAACAAGTTTTTGCCCAGTGGGAAAAACTTCCTAGTTTAAAAAAACAAAATTTTGAAAGAAATTCTTCCACTAATGGTTTTTCCAATCCTGGGAGACATGATTGCTTCTGAAATCGTATGACCTTTAAAAGCACTCTTTGTTGTTCACTGTATTTTATGGGACCTGTAATGATGTTACAAGCCTCAAAATAACAGTCGGACATCACCTGTGGAGTGCTTATTAGTACAGTTTTAAGCTCTGAAGCCGAAAACCATGACAAAAAAATACTCCTTCCACAGGTAATATCCCACCGTTAATTCTGATGCTTAATATTGATTGTTGTTTTATGCTGTCATAGATGCACAGTAAAAAATGGAGTTTAGGGTCATCTACAAAATTTGTTCCTAGGGTAAGAGTGTTGAATCAACAATGTAGCAATTGATTGGTTTCTTCGTACTGAAGAAACTAATAAATTGCAAGCTCGTTGACTTTATAACACTCTTCATCGTAGATAAACTTTTCTTAAATTTATCGATTTTGCTTTTCGAAACGAATTTTGGAGATGGCCCCTATGCACAATAATGTTGCTTTTATTTAGGAGGTGATCAAGGCTTACTAAATGAATATTTTAGTGGTTGGTCAACTGGTAATATCTCAAAACATCTTCCATTTATTTACAACATGGTATCCAGTATTACTTATAGTTACTCTCCAGCTTTTAAAAGGTAAGGGACCATCTCAAAATTTAGTTTTCAGGGCGAGGATGCTGAATCAACGATCTTGCAATTGATTCTTGCAATCAGTTATAAGCTTGTTGACTTGACACTCTTCATCGTGGATTAATTTTTCACAAATTTATTGATCTTGACTTCTTTAAAGCTGCTAAAATATCTGCTTTTGAAACGAATTTTGGAGATGGCTTCCTAATTGCTTAAGCTAATCTTTTACTACTGCATGTATTATAGTGATTGAAAAGAGCAAATAATCACTGTGGAGGTGGGATTTTTGTTGGCAAAATTATTTAGTCGTGTCCAAAATTGGTCAAGTTTGTAATATTAGTTGACGGAGAGATGGAGAAATAATGAAAACAAAGAGTTTAGTTGTCCGCTTTTTTTTCAAAAAACGAAACACAAATAATATGACAAATCTTCAGAACAGATCTGCAAATGGATATTCCAGTGTCAGATATGTTTGTTATTGCAATGGGATATAAGGCAGTGTATTTGTTTTCCATTTACTGTTGTGAGGATATTTTTTTTAATATCTGAATAACTGCACAAAGCTGCAAAGTTATTTGGTCAAAATAAGCAAATAATCATGATGGAGCAGTGATTTTTAGCATGATGGAGCAGTGATTTTTGAGCATAGCATTACTTTTATTTTGACTACAGATGCATGTGTATCATAGTTTCATATATTCCAGTCTTTCCATTAAGGCGGATCTAAATGAAGCCATTACATTTGTTGAAAGCGACGTCACCTGTCAGGCGACGTCATTTTCAACCATTGTAATAGCTTCATTGAAATCCTAGTGTAGATCCGCCTTTATGGTAATCAGAATTGTGCTTTTTGGTTTTTATGCGTTAGGGACCATCTCAAAATTTCTCTCCGAGCCGAAACCAAGGGTTAAATCAACTAAAATTGACAAAATTCAACAACATTGAATCTACGCGGAAGCGTGTTAGGTCAATGATCTTGCGATGATCGCATTGCCAGATCATTGACTCAGTACTCTCCTCAGTAGATTTATTTTTGAGAAGGTCCCTACACCCTTTTAACGCTTTTACACTCATGTGATAGGTTCGGCATAGATGTAAAGATTGTACATTTCTTGGGTTCCGTCAAGCCATGGCATCATCATTATAATTCAGAAAGTGGTAAAGTAGTTCTTATGAACACAACAAGTCCATCATCACAATCGGATGTGGTGTTCGTTCAAATGTGGTGGGATCTATTCAATCCATTACAGGTACTGTAAACAAAGAGGCTTTTGTTCATAAACTTCTTGGCTTTCAGTCTCTTTATAGGAGAGTCCACTGATCAGCCCCGAAATAACCGGTTTTCCTGGGTCAAATATGCCAATCACGAAATTATATTCCCTTAAATAAAAATGTTGAATGCGAAATAAAATAAGGGGTTGGGCTAGATACAAAGAACGCTGTTCTAACGTTATTTTGTTGACTTCGAACAGGTTTTTGCCGACTGGGAAATGCAATGAAGTAATTGATAAAAGAAAGCGATCATACATTGCGTTGTACTATGAGACGATGCGCTTAAATTTTAAATATTTTTCTTATCTGTGCATTATATTGTCTTTTATTGTTATTTTCTTTGTTTATCTATACTATACTTTATGAATCAACCCAGTAGACAAAAACTTGTTCAAAGTACCCAGTAGAGACGTAGTGTCTTTGCTGTGGACTTTGAACAAGTTTTGACCCCCCCTGAGAATGTCCTTAAAATAACACGTGTTAAAGTAATTAATGCATTGCTCGAAATGAGAGCGAAAATCTCTGGATGAGTGATTTTTGAGTGTAGGTTATAAAGTCTAAAGCTATGCTCAAATATCACTACTCCATGGTTATTGTTTGCTCTTATTTCGATCAACGAACTTGCAATTGATTGGTTTCTTCGGTACGAAGAAACCAATCAAAAGCAAGATCGTTGATTTAACACTCTTCCCCTGGAAACGAATTTTGTAGATGGCCCTAAACTCTATTTTTTACTGTTATTTCAGACCTGAGTCTTTACACTGAGCCTGCTTCATAAATTTGTCTTTTCTAAGGAGGCAGGTGATCTGAAGCGGTGTCAGTGAGCGAAAACGTTTTCAAGAGCCACAGTAAAGACGCTAGAACAACGTTTTCACCGCGGATTATGAATAAGTGTTTGCCCAATGAGTTCTCAGTACAAAAACATATATTTTAATGTTTTGTTAATGAATTATTTAGACTCCTGTTAGTGATGTAAAGTCATTTGATCAAGGACCTCCATCATTACCAGCATCATGGCAGAAATGGAATGACAAAAGGACCCCACAACTCCCTGAAGAACGCAAATGTAGCTGGGAGCAGGGTTCTCCCGATTATACTGGTGAAGATAGTTTCGATAATATTCTAAAACATATGAGTGCTATTATGTTGAAAAAGAAACCAGAAGAATCAGTTGAACCAACATCTACGGTGAAGTCTGCAACAACTGGGACATCTACGGTGAAATCTCCAACAACTGGAACAGCTAAGGTAACGTCTATTTTAAAAGAAACCAAAAAATAAACCGATTTTTAATGGACAGCATTCGAATATGTTTAGATAATATTTTTTATGATAGAATATATTTATTTTCCATTTAAGGTGGATCTCCACAGGCGAATTCGTTCTTACGAATTCTAAATGAAGCCATTACATTAGTGGAAAGTAACGTCACCTGACCGGTGATGTGGCTTCAACCAATGTTATGACTTCATTTAGAATTCTTAGGGGTAAATTCGCCTAGTGAAGATCTGCCTTTAAATTACCTGCCAATTTCGTCCTTAGAATTTCTACGCTCATTTGTGAAGTCCTTGGAACGTTGCCAGGGATTGAATTAGTCCTGTATAACGTTTTGCTCACTGTATATTGTCTGCAAAGAATCGACTCACTCAATAGTCGCCAGACACCACCAGTGGATGGGTGTGTTCTGAGTACTGTAGTCAAAAAGCACTCCCCCACAGGTGATATGCGACGTTTAACGAACATTGACAGCTCCATTACGAAATAGACTCAGATATTCTAATGTTTCAAATTTTTCATAAAGAAAGTGAATAAATTAAAAGAAAAGAAAATACCAATCTGAAATTTTTAACCCTATTTATACTGGGTTTTTAGGGGTCTGAGATTGTGGGGACTATGTTTTTCTGATGGAATAAAAATCATGCTGACCTCTGCAATTTTTTGATGACGTCATAATCTCTCCTGACCCTAAAAATATGCGTTAATGAATTACCTGCTTGCATCATTGATTTTGCATTAAGCCTGAATGTAGAGTTTCATGTCAGAATTACATTCCTTAAAAAGTTTTTAAAAACGTTCAAGAGCTCGCTAAGGTCAAAGAAAAAATATTTCTTGGATTTTTAAAAAGATTAATTTAAACCATGTCGTACAATTCGAATCTGAAGTCCATTACCATAATTCAATTGTCGAGATAAAAATAAATAATCACTGTGGGAGAGAATTCTTTTCGACAGTGATTATTTCCTCTTATTTTGGCAACAAAAATTTAGGAAATATAAACTCTGGAGGAGTGTGACTCTTCTTTGCAGACACTGTATCTGATTGTTTCAATCCCTGGTTAATGATTAAATTCTTTAAATTATGTATATTTAAATTGTGTTTTGCTTTACTTTGTTTTGTTTTGTTCCGTCAAAAGCTAGATATTGTGTATATTCGTTTAAATGTGCTTGCTGAAATCTACTGAGAAGAGTGCTAAGTCGATGATCTTGCAAACTCATTGATCTAACACACTTCTGCATAGATTCATTTCTTTTGAAGTTGTTGTTTTGTAATTTTTTAATCTAATGTTATTTATAAAAATAATATAGAAATTGAAATAGAAATAACGTTATAGCGCCGTCATGTGTCCACTATAATTTCAATTTGAAAGCCTGTCATCAATATGTTTGGTGGAGGTGTATATTTTGAAAGAATACCATGAAGAAGTGATTATGATTATAGTAATTGAGAGGAAGCGATGTTTTTTCCGCAAATACTATACGAATACCCAACGGGCACACGAAGTATCGTCAATGTCGCGGCGTTTTTACAACCTACTACGTTGTCAAAGGAAAGTAGTCTATACAAACAATATCATTCCCAGCGCTACTTGTCTCTTTGATTTTTTTCTCGGGCGAAAATAATGCGCCAGAGAAAAAAATCAAAGCGCTGTGGAGACCAGTTTCTTTTTACAAACAATAGCGTCAACATCATCATTAGTCACTTTCGTTACCTTCTTTTTGCTGATCTTCATTAGTGAACTTCAAAAATCTAAAACATTTAACAGCTTCATTTGTATTTTTTTCTTGCTAATTTTCTGGTCTGTTGCTGAAAACATTCCCATGTTTGTCCGGAAGTATTTTCATGTTTGTCCGTAAGTATTTTCATCGAAATTCTTTGTTGATGTATTTATGGCATTTTACAGTTTGATTGGCAAAGTAAACTTCATTTTTTCTTGCTGATGTTGTTAAGAATTAATAAGATTGACTTGTTGTTAATTTTGTTTTGGTCTGGTGCTGAATACGTTCCCCATGATTGAAATTTTATTGAAAGGCTTTGTTCGAAATTTTTTGTTGATATATTTATGACATTTTACAGTTTGATTGGCAAAGAACAAGCTCGTCCCCCACGCCTTTTGACTTTTTAATTTTTCTCGGCTCTGGCGACGAGCTTGTCTAAGAATCATGACAATCATGCCAAAGGTGCCTCGCAGGTAGTGGAGAAAGACTCACTATAAGATTACTTTATGGGAGTGGGAGTTGGGAAAAGTGTCTAAATTTCACCTAAAGTGACCAATATGCCTGATACAGTTTTTTTCGACTTTTTTTTTTATCCCCAGCTAATTTTTCCCCCATCCGAAAGAATCTTGAAATTTTTATATTTCGCGGGAAGTAACGTTCGCCGTTGTATTAAGCCCAAACTCCATGAGGATCTTTTCAGACTTTGCATTCTTCTCTTTTGAACGCGAGTAGTTCTAATTCACATCACCAAAGTGAGTTCTAGGTCCACGATATCTCTGATTTTCATTATTTCTATTATATTATTTATAACCATTAATACAAAAAAAAAATGGCGCGGGCACTTTGTACCCAGTCCCTCTTCCGGTTTGACGGATTGGCATTCTCAACTGCTTCGCTGATACCAGCAGCAACAAAAGCATCAATTATTAGTCTAAAAAAATAAACGTACAATCAAGTTCATATATGTTTGGTAAAAAGGAAAATTCGTGCAAAAATTCGGAATTTCAACTTCGACAAATAGCCTTAAATTTTTTACTACAATCGTGTGCATAAATTACGGGACAACTCGTCAATTTTGTAGTTATATTCCCTTCCCCCTGTATTCGCGACCCAGAGAAGGCCAACCGCAGTCACGAAAACACCCGACAGCATTGAATAAGTGGGGGAGGGGGAATATCTCCTGAAATCGGCTACGGTTTGTCCCAAACTATTCTGCACACGATTGTAGCAAGGTGATCGGAACGAAAGTTCGAATTTGCTCCAAGAGCCTGGGTACTAGGCTGCTACAATCAAAAGATTTTGTCGAATTTGTAAAAAGTCTTAAGTCTACTAGATAAATCTCAAGGAACTTCTCATGGTTATTTTCCGCACTTTTGTTTTACTTGTGGTTTACATTACCCTTTAAAATTCCCAAGTTTTATCATTATTTATGACCTTGATTGTAGTTATCAAAATCATCAACTTAACTTCGCTCAGTGACCAATTTATTTCCCCCGATAACGACTTTTTTTATTACAGTTAGAGCTTCAAGCATAAGTTGGGTAATCTGATATTTATGTAAATATTGATAAAATTTACATACGGCGGTAAAGCAAGGTTAATTCTAAAAAACCTAGGAACCTAACTCAGGAAAAAAGGCTGAGAAGTTCCCAATATTTTCCACTTTTTAACCCCGACCAATAATTTTGCCAATTTTTTCATCCAAACTAAACATTCTTCTTCTTTTTTTTTCTAGACTTTTTCCATAACAATTTATAATTTATTTCCCTAAATACATATTTTTCCAACGTCAAGAGAGAAGAAGCCCTAAGAACGAGGTTGCTAACAATTGAAAGTTAATATCTTCAACAAAATATCAGTAGTACGCGTTAACCACGGTCATTTTTCACTCCCTAATCATTTAAACTGATCTCAACGCGTTCCATGACGGATGGCCATCCTCCAACTGCCTTGCTGTTATCAGCACCAAGTTATTAGTTAATAAAAAAAAAAATGTTATCAGTATCATCAACTTTTTCAAAATTTAATCGGGGATAAACTACCGTAATGCTTCTTTTTAACAAATAAACGCCACCAAAAAACATTACACTACGAACTGACTTTTTTTGCTATATATAAAAAGGGCATCCCAAATAAATAATAAATACCAACCTCGTTCGCAGAGCTTCTTGACTAAAGTCAGAGAAATGCGAGAAGCATTGGGAACGAGGTTGATTAAATATACCTCAGGGATCATCCCAAAATAAACGTTTACAATGAAGAATACGCTCAAAGACCTTACTCTTTGAGCCCCCTCACAATCTATTAATTTGTATAGAACCAATAACCTCGCCAATTTATTAACACCACCCCGCCCTAAACCCGTAATTCACATAAATGTTTACCAGTGAGACGAAGTTGTGTGGGGAAAAACACGAAAAACACTACCTGTCAACAAGGAAGTTAATTTATAATCTAGCTAAATCATTAGCCTGCGATCGGCTGTTGAGCTCAGTCTATGCACAAATGTTATATTCTCCGTATGAGCTTCTCTCTCGGTCCGCAAAACTATAAACTAAACCAATCAATTTTGTCGGCTTCTTCGGTATTCGTTGAACATCAGTGTACATGTGATGTATTGTCAAACCGAAAATGTGACGTTTGTGCATAGGCCGAGATATCAGATCGAGGTCTATAAAACGTAGGCTAGCAAATCGCAGGCTAACCAGCAAGCCTGAATATAACTGCCGGACATCACCTGTGGAGTATTGTTTTTTGAGTATAGTGTTTAGCTTTTAAGCTG
>JAULBZ010005398.1:0-13469 GCA_032360805.1 Neoturris breviconis | reverse complement strand
AGTTCCAAAGTTAGCCTAACAACATCAGATATCATTTTAACAAAATTTTAGATTTTCAAAAAATTTACCCCCTGTTCTGAATTAGGTTACTTCCAGAAAAGTAACATAGAAATTCCAAAAAAAAATTAATGGTCAAAATCCTTGATAAAAGTTGGGAATAGTCACCTAATTTCAATACCTTAACATTAATAGGAAAAAAAATATCGTCAAATGAAAATGCCGCGGGCACTTTATGCCCCCTCCCCCCTGAATAGGGTTAGCGAATAGGGTTAGCGCTAAAAAAAAGCCCCCTCCCTCTATCATATTTTGTTTCAGAATCTTATATGACTTATATGACTTATCTTATATGGCTTACATGACGTTTTGGGACTTCTCATACAATTTATTTAGGATCATTTTAATCATTTTTTCTTATTATTATTGCCTGAAAAATGTTTTGGTATATAGTTATGGAGGGTGTATTTTTTAGCTTTCCTTTCCCCGACCTTACAGATCCCCAAATAGCGCGGCTTGAATAGGGTTAAGGTCTATCTTCATTTGTGCTTTCCCCTGCTTCTACAGATGCACCATATCTGGAAACAAGAAAATTTTAGTAGCTGTATATGCAATAAAGTAGAATGTTTTTTTCAAAGAGCTTGCAATGGATTTGTTTCTTTGCTGCATTGTAAGATGTATGACTCACAGCGTACAATAATACCAAATACGGTCCAATGTATCTCCATATTCGGACTGTGTATTGCCATATATGGTAATACAAAGTCCGAATACGTTAGAATTTCAGGCTGTGAAGATTTTTGCTCTCACATGTTCTCTGCAAACCATACGCATACACTACACGCATTAGAAAATTCCAATAGCAATTCTGACATCTCTTTGGACTTAAGTTACGGAAGTAATAATTAGGACATACTGAACAGTAGCTTATGAAATATACTATAACTGCAATCTAATAACTGCAAGTCTAGAGGGAAATGGTAACTTATGTTAATCCCTAATTGTAAAGAAAGTAAGAGGGGCCAAAATAGGGTTATCCGTACCTATAAGGATAGGAAGAGATCAAATATGACATATCCTACCTGTAGATACAGATTTCCAGATACTGTTACAGTAAATATCTTTGAGTTAGATGAAATGCCTGTTCTGAATTTGAGTGATCTAAGAGTAAGATTTTTATCGTTAGGAAAATTTGTCTACAATGAAGAGTGTCAAGTCAACGAGCTTGCAATTGATTGGCAAAATCGCAAGATCGTTGATTCAGCACTCTTTCACTGGAACGAACAACAAATGTCAAATCCTGAATTTCTATACACGTGTTTGAAGGTTCAATATGGCTTGAGGGTTATATCTCTTAACCCACAGTATAATTTTATGTAACGAAACTTGGGACCTTTTCGGGACTAGTCCAATAGCTATCAATAAAATTTATGACGTGATGACGTCAACATTTTTTCATGATAACGCAATAACATTGTCCATTTGGGGTAAAATGTAACATTTTTTTCTTCTTCAATTATGACCATTTACTCTCTAGTATTAACTTACCGGGGGCGGTAGGTATAAACGGGCGTTTGGAAAATCTTCCAAATTTATTAAACAATGGGTGAGAGGGAAGGGATGGAAGGGATTGGAATGATTGGAGGGATTTGCAAATTTCTATAGTTACCCATTAAACATGATAACAATTATACTTCCATAAGCCCGGACTCCTCCCCCTCCCCCACCCCCCCTTCTTACTTATTTGATGCTGCAGAGTATTATCCGAATTCCGAATAATTGAGCTATTCACAAATACATTTAGGCGCAGTGCACAAAAAGGAAATTATTGCATTGCATCAAGCCCGAGCAGCCAACGCCTCGTTTGAGAGTGAATAGGTCTATAAATTTAATAATCTTTTCCCTCTAAAAATAAGAAACCCTGTACAAAACATCGTAAACACGCTTGGCTGTTAGTAAATATCAAAGAAATATAATTATTTGACAACATTTGGCATAAACGCTGTATCGATGTTTATTCTCCGACCTCGTGTACCCACTATAGAACACACTTACAGGTTTTCTTCACATGCGCTGTTGATACATATTCTCGCAGTTATAGCATTATGAGGTTTCATACTAGTGATTTTAAATGGTCTAGCAATGTTCAATGTAGACTGAAATCTATAGATTGCTGTGTATGGTGCCATAAATCTTCCATTCTTCAAATCTAAACCTGTTCCGCGAACAAACGTACCAATTCTTTCATGCTGTAAAATTAACATATAATGAAATAATACCGAATACCAACTATCGAGTACCGAATGCGGAATGCCGAATATCGAATTCGGTTAACGTTATCAAAAAAGTAATTTTTTAGGCTAACCATTTCTGAGTGAATCGAACGACGCAGTCATAGCCTGAGCGTATTCGCCATCTTTTTACTTTCGGCATGATAGAAGAATCGACAAAATAAGAGCTTATACCCATTATGCAAAAACTTGTTCAAAGTTTGCAGTAAAGAACGTCTATTTTATAATTGCTTCTATTGTAAGTGCTGCTATAGAAATCCCCTGTTCGCGGTGAAAGCTAAAAAAAGAGATTACACTAGTAGAAATTGACACAAAATGTGACGTCGAGTTCTACCAATGGAATGTCTTCTTTTGGCTTTCTTAACTCTGACCAAGACCAAGTCAAGCAACCCAGTGGGCAAAAACGTGTTCAATGTTCGCAGTAAAGACGCTAGAACAGTATCGTTTGACGTTGTTCTAGTGACTTTATTCCTGACTTTAGACACGTTTTTTTGTCCCCACTTGGAATGTACATCTGATTAATGACAAAATAATCGAACATGTTTCGTTGAACGTTGGTGTAACGTATATGAGCAGATTCGTGGATGCACGATGATTAATCAACGTAGAAGAAGCGTCTATTAGGAATTATATGCTGTGTGTCCACAACTTTTTAGATGACTGCTGAAGTAACTGATCTAATCAAGTTCTTCCCAAGCCCCTTTTGACTTTTTTAAAAAAATCAAAAGGGGCTGGGGACGAGCTTGTTATCAAATTTAATAACATACATGAAATCCTCTTAAATATGCGAATGTCTTTTTTGCTATGACTATGTTTTCACGTAGCTCAATTAGAAAGGCTGATAATACATCTGGTACACCAGCCGCCATGAAACTGATCTGAAAAAAAAGAAGAGCTTGATGAGTTACGTGATGAGTTTAATATTTCATTTTAGTTTCGTGAGGAATTATTCGCCCAATGCTAATCAACCAATCCAGCAAGCAAAAATGGTTCAAATTCCGGAGTAAAGAAACGTCTTTTCTTTATATTTTTTGGCCAATGAGAAGTCTTATTTTTGAAAATATCTAAAATAACTCCAATGATACAAATGAGTAATAACCCAATGGGCACACTACGTCAGATCCAAAATCAAAATGACGTCGCGACGTCGTATGGAAGGTGTTTCGTGCTTGATCCGACGTGGTGTGCCTACAGGGACGGTCAATCAATATCTAGTGTCACAGCGTAAAAGACTACTAAATACGAACCCATATAACTCCGTACTTGGACTGCGTATTGTCATATGTGGCAATAAAAAGTTCAAATACGGGGCTATACCGGTCCGTATTTAGTAGGCTATCATACTGTGCGGCTGTCTTAACCTCCTGATATTCAACTATATTGGTATATTACGGTATCTGATATTACCCTTAACTCATGAGTAGAAACTTGTTCAAAGTCAGCAATTAAGACGCTAGAACACTTCGTCCGACGTTATTTTACCACCTTTTACTGCGGATTTTGAACAAGTATTCACCCGTTAGGAACACTTTGGCAAAGAACGAAATATTTGCAGTTAAAATATCATTTATACGCATGTAACCTTCAGGATAAAATCATAACTTTTTTGTCTATATGGTCATCTTAAAATTATTTCGTACCTGTCCTCCACCATACTTCTTTACTCTTTTATCTGCTGTTGCTAAAATAAACACAACTTTAAATTCGTGCTATGGATACTCATTTCTATCATTTGAGTAATAAGCATATCTGGCATAAGATGCTGAAACGATTAGGCCTAGGGAGAGGGACACAATGCCTGCTCCCAATTGCAATGCTTTGTCCGAAAACTACTGAATGGTTTGATAAAACAAAATAAGGACTTGTCTCCTGTAATTTCTCTGGAACATATTGAGAAAATATGATTTTAGTATCTAGGAATAAATTTCCATTTGTATTAAAATATTTTATGATCGTAAGTTTAAACATTTTTTTCTTCTTTTGTTTTGAAAGTCATTTTTAATCAAAAATATATATAATACATCATCAATAAACCCTGCTGGTACACGACGTCGTAACAACGTCAAAACATCGTCGCGAAGTTGTTACGACGCCGTGTGCCCACTGGAAGGAAAATGAGAATATGGCCATTTTCTATTTTGGGATTCTGAAAGCTCACCTCGACATACAGTGTTTGTTCATTTTATATATTGCATTTCATATACACAATTATTTACAAAGAGATATAATGTCGAGTATTTTCCTACACGCGACGTATTTTTAACATAAAGAAGACCTTCTTTGAATTCGTAATTTCAAAGCAAGCAATTTTTACATTAAAAATACGCCACGTGTAGTCTTAACGCGCTCGGGATTAACATTCAATTTTATGATTATCAAGTCTTTTCCCCTCAAAAATAAAACAATAGACCTATTCATAAATACTTAAAAACGAAGTGTTGGCTGCTCAAAGTACAAACAGTTGCATTGCAACAAGTTTTTACTCTGAGTGGCCAGCACATCTTTTTCATTAGAAAGACTATACAATTTGATATGATTAACTCTTAATACAGATCGTATATACAGCCAATAGAGTTATGGACTATCTCTGCACGAGTTATGATTTTTAAGATCAAACTCTTACCTCGTATAATAGTTCTGAATTCAGACATGAGTTGATCTTCAGAGACTTGGGTACCAAGTGGTCCTGGTGGTCCAGGAGGGCCTGGTGGACCTGGTGGACCAGCCAGTTCATATTGCTAGAATTGGAATGGTATATAATGAATGTCTTACGAACGTTCACAAAAAAATGCATATTTAACGAGCATGCAAACATAGAAAATAATTACTGTGGTGCAGTGATATTTCAGCCGAGGGCCTAAGGCTAAAATATATGAAGTCTTGCTCAAACATCCCTCCTCCTCAGTGATTTTTTGCTTTTTTCTGGAACAATAGATTTTAATTTTCTGAAAGGTTCATGGTTGAGATTTCAACCTGTGCACACATATAGTTCACTACAAAATTGTACATTTTAGCATTACAATTATTCGTCAGCATATTTATTGATGACGTCATTAAATAATGGTATGGTTTTAGGCGGTTGTTTGGTCATAATCATGCCAAATTAATTTTTGAAAATGACGTCATCGTTAAGAGGTGACAAACTTATCAACATTTCTTTCGAAGTTATGAGGCCATTATGAGGCCTTTATGCAACGTTATCAAGGTTATCATAAAAACTAAATACGTCAGCAGATTTTCTTCATGATATTGAAGAACGCCATCGTTTTATAAGGATTTCACCAAAAAGAAAAACCAACTTTTACATGGGGATCGTTGCTGAGAATGCGTTTAGCGCGCCAAGTGGTGATGCTTTTGTCCTGGAATTTTGACTCTATGTGTGT
The DNA here is from genome assembly GCA_032360805.1 of Neoturris breviconis. Taxonomy (NCBI): domain Eukaryota; kingdom Metazoa; phylum Cnidaria; class Hydrozoa; order Anthoathecata; family Pandeidae; genus Neoturris; species Neoturris breviconis. Next base: position 7,801 of record JAULBZ010005398.1, on the reverse strand, counting down.
CTAGTACCCCTGCAGTATCAAATAAGCGAAGGGGGAGGGGGCGGTTATTAACTATTAGAAAGTTCCCCCACCCTCTCGCCACTCTTATTCCTACCTCCCATTCAACTCTCAAAAAAGCAAAAATAGTGGTCATTAATATTTTGCACAAAGGGAGATTCGTGCAAAATTTCGGAATTTCAAATTTGACAAAATATCATTTATTGTTCTTAGCAAGATAAGCAGAAAGAAAACTCGAATTTTTCTAACAGCCTAAATACTAGGCTGCAACAAGCGACAGAATTTGTCGAGTTTGCAAAAGACTTAAGATCCTAAGCCAGTCTACCCGATAAATCTCTGGGATAAAACCCTAGGGACTAGTCGTATTTCACGGTTTTGTTTCACTTGCGGTGTATATTACTCTTTAAAATGCACACAATGTGTCATAATTTATATCCGAGATTGTAGAATAAATGAACTAATTAACCAGTCTCTAAGCAATTACCTGCTACAAAAATCCTGGAGATAGCGATAATAAGTACCATTGTTGTCATGGTTATGTAGTAACTATAGAGATCCCCCTATATTTTTAAGACGGTCCCTAACGAGATCCCCCCTTTAGTTTTAAGACGGTCCCTAACCAGCTAAATATATACCTGTTTATTTTGCTTATATCCCTTAAATTTATTTCTTAAATTCTTTTCTTCGCGTTTGTGATTTGCTTCTTCGTTTTCTTCCAACAAATGAAACCACGATCGTTTTATCATTTCCATTCTCTGAGCATATGCAGATAAGGTATTGTTTAGCATCTAAATCAACAAATGGGCAGTTAGAATATATTTAATAGGCGAAGACTTTGCTACTATGTAGATTGCGTGTAATTCAATTGGTTAACCCTTTAGTGCCTAATGTCCCCTTTACTTTGAATAACTTTGAACATTTCGGCAGCATTTGCTGCAGGAATGTTGAAAGTTATTTAAAGTAAAGAGGGCATGCACTAAAGGGTTAATATTTAAGTAAAACGATCAGTATTTTATTTAAAAAAAAGGTCAACCGGTCTGTATTGCTGTTGGTTTGTAAATGAAACAAAATTGTGGTAGAGGCCTATGCCGTACAGAGATAAATCCCATAATAGGAGAGGGCAATAGGTCTCTAAAAAAGGGTAAATGGCCGTCCATAATCAGCTGAGCGGATTGTGTGATGGGTGGGAGTGTATACTCTGTTTAAAGATAAAATCAGAGCATATTAATTGTGTGGAGGGTTGAGAATGAGATAAGATTGACAAGAGTCTCGTGGCCTCTTCAGACCCCAGGCACGAGACTTCGGAACCGCTTCCATCACACTGACCATGATAGAATAGTACCGCTTTGCCTGGAGTTAGCTGCGGTCAATCGGAGGTGGTGGTTATTGAGGAAGGAGTGTTAGGTCAATAAAATTGTCTTACCAATGGGCAAAAACTTGTTTAATGCCCGCAGTAGAGAGTCAATCAAGAACCAACTTTTTGAAAAGTTTCCCCATTAGAGCTTCTTTCTATCAAGAGTTATTCCCGCCAGGGTTACTTGATTAGAACGTAAACATACAACGAAATAAAGACAACAACAACAATACAACAAACAAAACAAAACAAAAACATAAACAAATAAACAAACCAACAAAAAAAACCAACAGAATATAACAAGTAACTTACATCATAGCTTTGTCGTTGTTTCTTATTTTTCTTTTTTCTAGCATCCACAAATAAACTCGTGACAAACAACATCAGTGTAAGTGTAACTATACATTTCAGTGTATTCATGGTGTACTTTGATACTGTATAAGCTAGTATAAGAACATAAATATTACGCGTTTTTTTACAAGTTTTTGTCGTAGAAGAAACGACCCTGTTGGCAAAAACTAGTTTAAAGACGGCAGTTGAGTCGCTAGAGCAGCGTTTTAAACGTTGTTTGAGCATTTTTACTGCGGATTTTGAACAAATGTTTGCCAATTAGAATGAACGATTAATATTAAATATTAACAACAACCGAGAAAATACTGAATAATGGTGGTTTTCCACGAGGCAAATTCGTTTGCACTAATTCTAAATGAAGCCATTACATTGGCTGAAAGCGACGTCACTTCCGCTACGTCACCTCCTAAACCGATCGATATTAAAATTGATAGCATTCATCATAACAACAGAAAACAAGCATTCCAGCCTCCTTCCTATTTCCTGCTGGTCACCCGTATTTATAATATTTTGACAGTCATTCTTTATTTCTTTTTCATATTCACGGGGGGTAAAACTCACAAACATATTAAAAAGCATTTTCAAATATTTTGGTAATCTCACTCCCTTGAACAGAACGATTAACTCTATTAGTACTGGGCTTTTCAGGACTCGGTAACACTGGGGATTCCACCCCCCCCCCCATACCCCCTCTATAACTATTGAACCACTTGCAGTATTTGATTGAAACTTTCCATAATTATAGTACATAAAATAAATAACAAAATGGTCAGAATCTTTCGGATGATGTCATCACAAATCACATAACATAACTAATTTTTCTTAAAAACCATGTTTTCTAAGAATTGCCATTAAAAGAGTTCTTTAAAAGCTTTTCTAATTATTTTTTTCAGCTTTAGATGGGTGAGTCTTGATGTTTCACATTGTTTCTGGGTTTTAAGCGAAAACCTTGCAACTTACTAAAATTTCCATCCAAAAATCCGAAAGAAATCCGAGGAAAACTGTCATTCGTCATGTAACCAAACGTGGTAGAAACATTTATTTCGTGATTTAAAGTAACTTGGCCAAGTTTTATGCGAAAAGTATTATCCAAACACAGGTTTTGTCAAAATAACAAATTGGTGGATTCCCTATTTTAAAATAGGTGGTTTCAGGTTATGACTCAGAAATACTGATCAGATAATGATTTGAAGCTCACATTTTTAGCAAACACTCATCAAGCATGGCAATACGGATGCCCATATATGACAATACACATTTAATGCATGGCAATAAACAGTTCACGTAAACAATACACAGTTTATAATATATGGAAACGGACAGTACATATCCCAATGGGCACATGGTGTTCAACAACGTTTAAACGACGTCAAAACGACGTTGTACCGACGTCGTGTGTAGGAAGGAATATGAAATACACAGTTCAAATATAGCAATATACAGTCCATATATAGTAATATACAGTCCATATATAGTAATATACAGTCCATGTGTGGCTTTAGTCTATACATGACAACAGTCTAAAGTTGTATTCGGTAAACTTTTGATGTTGCGAATGATCAATTTGGATAAAAACAACCTTCTTATACGTCACAGTATGTGTTAACCCAGCCGGCAAAAACCTGTCCAAAGTCAGAAAAATAACGTTAGAACAACGTTCTCTGAACGTTGTTCTAACGTTATTTTGCTGACTTTGGACAGGTTTTTGTCGGCTGGGAACCCACTTAAAATAAAAGTTTAATTGTGGTTTATGCGTCAATGTTTGGTGTGTTACTGTTTTATTTTAGGGCTCTTATCAAAAATATAGTTTACAAAAAAATAGTACTAGGTCAATACAACCTCGATATCTTATCTAGACGTCAAGAGAGAAGAAGCCCTGGGATCGAGATTGATTTCTTTTAGGTATTCACAAATAATGAAAACGAAGAACTGAAACTTGTTGCAATGCAATGACTTCCTTTTTGTGCAGTGATATAGAATTGCAACAAGTTTCTACTTTGACAATCCAACGTCTCTTTTCCATTATTTGTTAATTTGATGGCTTGTGGACATAATTCTCTCTTATCCCAGCCGGCAAAAACCTGTTCAAAGTCAGAAAAATAACGTTAGAACAACGTTCACAGAACATTGAACAGGTTTTTGCCTGCTGGGAATAGTTTCATTGTTGTTGAATTAGTTATGTAAGTCGTTCAAATGTTTTGTTTAAAAATATGTCATTCTGAATATCCCCGATTTTTTTTTCAGGTTTTCTGGTTTCGGCCAATTTCTATAAATATATTAAAAATGTTTCCTTTTGTGGCACTAATATTTGAAATTGTTCTTGAAGTTAGAATATTTTTGTAGTTATCTTAGGCGAAACCAACTGCGATCATTTCGATTATAATAAATATAAGTTGCCATATTTCCTCGAATACCCACCGCCGTGTTTCCCAGTACAAGTTGTGGCGCTTATTTAGAGGGTGGAGTTAATTTAAAAGATTAAAAAGTACACAGATATAACAAAAGCAATTCCCCCCCGGAAATATGTTAATTCACTAAAGGTACTAAAAGATTCAGGGAGCAAAAAGTCACAAAAGCTTGATATAGATTTTTAAAATAATTAAGAAAATAACCTCCTGAATAATAATTTTTGTTATGTTACTTTTACAGCAAAATTTAAAAATTCAGGGGGTCCACACCATACTAATGAAGGGTTGAGTAACCAGAATATTTTAATTATTTCGTGATGAGCATAACCTCCTGTTATTCAAACGTTTCTTATGCATATACTCCTTTATTATTGATATTAAAGGGGGCTATATTATCAATTCAAAAACAACCTTCATCATTTACCTCTAGAAACATTAAAAATAAGAGAGTGACTGTTAAAATTATTGAACACACGGATGACGTGTACAAAGAGTTAATTAATGTTAATAAAAACAATCGAAAGCAAGGACCCATGTCGACACGTTTTAATTATAACCAAATACCCTTGAATGAACCCCGTGGGCAAATGTCGTTGGCTGGTTGGATCAATGTCTATCAACGTGCTTGAAGTTAATCTAACGATATATGTATGTAGGGAACAAAAGCTTATCTACGCCACAGACAAATGGAATGATGTCGTTTATATGTCACATAGCATCGACATCATTATAACCCTTTTCTAACGCTAAACACCTTATTGTAGATAACACTTTTCTTGAGGGAAAACAAAAACAAAAACTTACCTTTTCAGTTTTACAAACTTCTTCAAAAAGAATATCAAAACATTCATAAATGTTAACTTATCAATTACTGAGTCAACCAAAGAAAGAAAATTCGCGTACAATTCACAGCATGAAAGACTACCGATAAGCAACCCGAATAAATCCATATATGGATTAGGCATTGCCATATATGGTAATACTCAGTCCGTATATGGAGATTTTCGGTATTCTTTCAAGTTGTGATTGACTTATTACACAATACATCAATCAATGATGTGTCTAATTATGCATAATGTCCATTTCTTAGACCAGGAGGGAACATAGATAATCCGTATTTGCATACCTTTTAACATTGAGTTTAAGGACGGATTACACTATAGATATTTTATGTTGGTTTAATATGGTAATAATCAAGCCTAAATATAACTGACAGATATCATCTGAGGAGGAGTGTTTGTTTGAGGATAGTGTTCAGCTTTTAGGCAAACAAAAATGTTGACGTCCGCAAAAATATATTAATGCTAAAATGTACAATTTATAGTGGACTATACGTGGGAAAAGTTTGATAGCTTAACCATGAACTGTTCAGAAGTTATAGAGAAGGGGCTCTAAGAGCGCACCTCCCCACCCCCACCCCCTGGTAATACAGATCCCCTAAAAAGCCTGGTAGATATAGGGTTAACTAAATATTCGTTTATACAAAACGCGTCAATCTCACCGGCCTACCTAGTACTCCAGTCGCTTAATTACGAGGTAACAAAAATTTAACAGTGTAAACAGAACCTTATATTCAGTGGTTTCTTATAAGTAGGAATGTGAATTTTATACAACTTTTTCTGTATTTGTATAATTAGAAAATTTACTTATAAAAAAAAAATGAAATCAAAACAGTGGGACAGCCTACTAAAGAGTTATTTTTTCTTTGTAGATTTTGTAAATGGATATGTGATATTCTTAGTGGCTCAGCATGGTCACAGAACGTCAATATAGCGTCAGTTTAGCTTTAACTTGATTTCCGTATGAAGCGTATTTCTATAAGAAGCATCAACTGACTATCGTAAACACTCGGCAGTTATTCCACTTTTCATATATCTAAAATATATCGCTATGATGCTCTACAAGGTAAAAAATTGCGAAGCGATATTTATGGTTAAACAATAACACTACACGTGCCCAAGTTCACTCGGAATATATTCCTTTGACAATACCCTGTAGGTACAGCACAAAACGTCTCGACGTGCATCCAAAGTTGTATACCTGCAGGATTTTTCGTCACACTCTGCGGACTTTTCAACGCGTTTTCCAGAGTTTATTGACTTTAAAAATGGTTAATTTCTTACAAAAAGTCAAAGTTTGGGAATCAGAGGTTTAGAAATAAATTATAATAGCGAAATTAGCCATGGTTATTATTTCTAGAAGCAAGCATAGACCTACCTATTCACAAAAACATGAAAACAAAGTAATTGCTACTCAAAGTAGAACTTGTGGCAATGTATAAACTTCCCTTATGTATTGGGACTGTACAAAGACGAATTGCAACAAGTTCTACTTTGAGCAGCCAAGGCCAATGTCTCGTTTTCATGTTTTTGTGAATAAGTGTATCATTTTTTAAAATTGATCAAAATGAGTTTGTTTTTGCCAAACCAATATCTCCATTTAGGTCTTGGATAGAGTCTTACGACATGCAACCGATACAGGACTAACCCTACTTCTACTGGGGCGCACATTTTTTTCAGAACTTTTGAAAGAATGGCTTATATGACTGGAGATTTTGGAACTTTTCCTATAATTTATCTAGGATCATTTTGAGAAAGAATTTTTTAATAACTATGGATAAGTTTTCCTTATAAACCAAGAGATCTCCCTCCCCCTCCCCAGATTCTCAGAGCCCTACAAAACCTAGTAGAAATAGGGTTAAAGATAACTTTTTACGCAGCTAATCCGGATGTCCTGATTTAGTTTCGATATTGATAAAATTATGACTACAGTCTAGGTTAACGACTACGACGACAAGAAGTTGAACGTTCCATGACATTTTTATGATCTGAGGTGGATCTTACTCAAAATATAATAAACACCAGGAACGTCATTCCTTATATGGTATTATTGTCCTTGTAAAATGTGGCGGTAAAATGATATTAATACCAGTAGGGTGGATTTTTTTTATTTATATGAAACCCTACTCAATGGGCACACGGCGTTATAATAACGTCAAAACGACGTCACGACATTTGACGGTAGGATAATAAATATAGTCAAAGATTTGAATCTTGCATTGTGGTAGTATGCAGTCCGTACGGAGTTTGAGAACACTATTTAACAACACCCATTTATTCTGCATTTCTCTAAAAATATTTCTAATTATGGAAATAAGAAAAAGAGCACTGAAGCAACAGCTAGTCAAATTTATTTGTTTTAATTTTTTATTTCAGATTCACAGCGTAAAAACTATCGAATACTAGCTCGTGTACCACCATATATGGACTGTGTACTGCCATATACCCTCGAATAAGCCCCCCTCCCCCTTTTTCGCACAAATTTCAATAAGCGCCCCCTCGAATAAGCCCCCCTCCCTCCCCTCGAATGAGCGTCCCCCTCTAGAAGTTTAAAATTAAATAAGCGCCCAGGCCCTTATTGGAATTTGACTTTTTTAAAAACATTTTTTAGTGAAAACGAAAATCCATATATAGATTTTTGCTGTTATATGAGAATTCAAATGATGAAGATGTAAATATTGATTAAGAAAAGAAGAAACAGTATAATACCAGCACATCATTGTGGTGTTTTTTCTATTCTCCTGAAAATTTCTAAATACCTTAAGTTTTGTTGATTGAATAAGCGCCCCCCGCGCCTTCGGGGGGGGGGGGGGGGGGGGGGGGGGGGGGGGGGGGGGGGGGGGGGGGGGGGG